>CM053146.1:69128930-69338930 GCA_028571685.1 Heterohyrax brucei
CTACTACCAGTTGGGTAATTTCAAGCAATTACTCTCTGGATCTTCATTTCCCTTCCTCCATCCATCTGTAAATACAGAGGACAGTTTTACCAGTATCAGAAAGTTATTCTGAGTATCAAATAAGTTTGTAATACAAATCAGTTATACTAGTGCTGGTGTATATTGCTCAAAGGTCTTCACTATTCTGTTTATTACTATTACTTGTACTCACTGGAAACCCTGGTGGCATAGTGATTAAGAGCTACAGCTGCTAACCAAAAGCTCTGTAGTTTGAAGCCAACAGGCACTCCTTGGAAACTCTATGGGACAGTTTTACTCTGTCATATAGGATAGCTAAGAGACTATGCATTATGTGAGACTCTAAAAAAGAAATAGTCTATGAGTGATCAGAATACCAGAAGTTGGGGGTAACAGAAAATGCAGAGAGAATTGTTAAAGATTTGTTGACAGATAACTTCCCTGATATCATGAAAAATGAAGAGAGATTTATCAGACACTCATTGAACTCCACACAAGGTAGATTCCAAAAGACAGATACCAAGGCAAATTACAATTAAAATTGCCAAAACTGAAGATTAAGAGACAATTTAAAAAACAGCTAGACATAAACAAAAAAACACCCTATGAAGGAAAATCAGTAAGACTGATTTTGGACTACTCAGCAAAAACCATTCAGGCAGGACAGCAAGGGGAGGACAAGTACAAAGCCTTGAAGAAAAATAACTGTCAGCCTAAAATTGTATATCCAATGAAACTGTCTCTCACATATGATGACAAAGTTAAGACTTTTCCAGAAAAACAGAAATTTAGAGAATTTGCAAAAATCAAACCAAGATTACATGATATATTAGAGTATTTTCATTAGAAAATCAGTGACTTCAGGTAACAAGAAGAGACAAGACGCAAAGCAGAACAACTGGATATCAACCCAAATAGTGGAATCACAAAAATAAATCAAAGGCAAAACACTGAAAATAGGGAAACAGATATCATTATATAAACATTATTTAAAAGAGGGGGGATTTAAATGACAATGTACTCAAAGATCTTTCATACGGAGAGTAGGTCTAGGCAATACAAAGAAATTAAGGACTGGATTAAATTTAGAAAACCAGGGTTAAATATTAAGGTAACCTCAAAGAAAACTATCAATCTTATGCATCAAAATTTTTTTAAAAAAGGAAAATATGAAGTCTCAGCAAATACAAGCCACCAACATTTAAAAGGATGAGGAAAAAAAATAAAATGAAATAAAAACTCCACACACAAAATTAAATGGAACAAAGGAATTATCTACAATGCACAAAAGAGACATCAAAATGACAGCTCTAAACTCATAAATAATCACTCTGAATGTAAATAGATTAAGTGTACCAATAAAGAGTTAGAGAGTGGCAGATGAAAAATACATGACCCATGTGCCTACAGGAGAAACACGTTAGACTTAAAGACATGAACAAACTAAAACTAAAAACTCAAAGGATGGAATGAAGTACGTAAAGCTAACAACACTCAAAAAAGAGTGGGAGTGGCAATATTAATCTCAGATAAATTAGACTTTAAAGAAAACCCCACCATATTGGCTGAGGAAGGACCTTATATAATAATTTAAGAATCAGTACTCCAGGAGAACACAATCATATTAGATACCTATGCACCGAATGGCAGGGCTCAAAAATATATAAAACAAACACTCCCTACATTCAAAACAGAAATAGACAGCTCCACAATAATAGTAGTAGACTTTAGCAGTAAAGGACAGAATATCTTTTAAAAAGCTCACTACAGAGATGGAAAATCTAATAAGTCTCACAGACATATACAGAACACTCTACCCAAGAAGAGCCAAGGATGTTTTCTTTTACAACAACATGAAACACTCTACAGAACTGGCCACATTTATACCACAAAGCAGTCCTTAACAAAATTCAGAGTACTGTAATATTACAAAGCATCTTTTTCAGACCATAAAGCTATTAAAGTAGAAATCATGACATAAAAAATAAGGAAAAGAAATCAAACACGTGAAAACTGGATAACACCTTGCTCAAAAATGACTGACTTATAGAAGAAATCAAAGAAGGAATAAAGAAATTCACAGAATCAAATGAGAATGAAAGCACATTCTACCAGAGTACTGTTATCTATTTTACTTATTTATTATTTATTCATTACAGTATATGAATAAAATTTCTAACATCTATCAATGATCTCATCTGATAAACCCTCACACCCCCCGCCCTTGTAGCCAACAAAGTTATTTTCTTCTGTAGATAATTCTGTTTTTAAGACCTTATAATAAGGATCTCATACAATATTTATCTTTGCGACACTGACTGATTTCACTCAGCCTAATATCTTACAATTGAAACCATGTTATGAGATGTTTTTTTTAAATCTACATCATTTTTTATCATAGCATAATGTTCCACTGAGGATAAGTACCCTAGTATTTTTATCAATTCATCTGTTGATGGGAATCTAGGTTCATTCTGTCTTTTAGCTATTGCGGACTGTGAGGCAATAAACATTTGTGTACATGTGTGAGACACCTATTTATCATAATAAATACACACATTCAAAAAAGGAGAAAGAGCCCAAATCAACGAATTTACCCTACAACTTGACCAAATAAAAAGAGAGCCATGGAAAATTCCCCTTGCACATCAGAAGAAAGCCAATAACAAAAATTAGAGAAGAACTAAATGAATTAGAAAATAGAAAAAAGATTAAAAGAGTTAAGAAGATCAAAATATGGTTCATTAAAAACATCAACAAAATTGATAAACCATTGGTCAAACTGACAAAAGAAAAACAGGAGAGGACACAAATAACTTAAGACAAGAAATGAGACAGGCAAAACCACAAGACATCCAATTGAAATAAAAAGAATCATACCAGAATACTATTAAAATTTGTACTCTAATAAATTCAAAAACCTAGTGGAAATGGGTGAATGTCTCGAAACACACTACCTACCCCAAACTGACACTAACAAAAGTAGAACAACTAAATTAACCTTCACAAAAGAAGGGATTGAAAAAGTAATTTAAAAACTCCTACCTACATAAAGCATTGGCCCTGATACTAAACGTATTTCAGGGTGTAGAAAAAGAACATTCCCAATTCATTCTATGAAGCCAGTAAACCCTAATAACAAATCAAGACAAAAATAGCACAAAAAGGAAATTTACCAACGAATACCCCTCAAGAACTTAGATGTAAAAATCCTCAACAAATGCTACCCAATAGAATTTAACAACGTATCAAAAAAATAATTCAGGGGGGTGGAGCCAAGTTGGCACACTAGTCACACATCCCATCAAGTCCCTCTGAGATCTAAGGTGAATGGATCAGGATGGACATTCTGGGAACCCTGAGATCAGACACAGGGTTGTGAAATCAGACTGGGAAACACGAAGGGGAAAACTACCTTTGACAGAGGTGAGATGGCAGTGCAAAGAGTCCCACTTCTGCTGGTGCAGCAGCTAAGAGGCTTACAGTACAGACCCCATCTTATTTAGCTGGGAGACTGGGACTGGGACTGCTGAACCTGAAAGCCTGGCAGAAGCTGGCTGGCTGCCATGCTGAGCTGCAGTGCCTAAGTAAACAGTATCTTTTGCAGCAGAAAGGCTGTGCTTAAGACAGTCACATATAGAGAACCTAGCAGTGGCTGGCAGCTGAGGGTACCAGAGCCCTGCCCTCTCTCTTCTCTGAGGTGTGCCATAAAGACTGCTGGCTCAGCACAGGAGATGTGGCTGAGGCAGGACACCACCTCAACCAACTAAAAGGCAGAGTCAGCTACATTTGAGGGCCTGGTTGGGAATGTTTGCCACACTGAGCAAAAGTGTCTGATTGGACATTGCCTCCCCTAGCAGAAAAGCTGTTTTTAAGGCAATTGTACCTAGAGAATGTAATGGTGGCTGACAACCAAGTGTGGCAGCACCCTTACCCCTCCCTTCTTTGAGCCATATCATAGCATCTGTGGGCATAACCCCCAAGAGACTCCACAAGTAGGTTGTCATCTTTGTCAGATAAGAGGCAGGGCCTGCCACCTCTGAGGGCCTGGCTGGTATTGGCTGCCTGTCTCAGCAGAAAAGCAGTTCTCAAGAATACTGCATTTAGAGAACGAAGTGGTGGCTAGCCAGTGTGGCGGTGCCATTTTCCCTCCCTTCACTGATCCATGTCATAGCATCTGCTGATGGGCCCCCCAGAGACTCTCATTCAGGAGGTAAGGTCTGCCACCCCTGAGGACCCAGCTGGGGCCAGTCACCAAACTGAGCACCATCGTGCAGCTAGACAGCATACCTCTCAACAGAGAAGTGATACATAAGCCAGCTGCAGCAACTGGTGGCCAAATCTAGCAGTGCCCTTACTCAATCCCTTCTCAGAGCTATACCACAGCTCTAGTTATTGCAATACTAGAGAAGCCAAATAATTTTTGATAGTGTGAAGACAACAATCAATATGTACCCATTTAAAGAAGCATACCACTCTGTCTCTGGAAAATTCCCAAAATAAAGAATCAAAACTTTCCCAGATGAAGAAGACTTCCTGAAATTATCAGAGGTATAATACAAAATAATTATGTATAGAGCCCTTCTAGAGATTCAACAAAGTGCAGCTGAACAAAATGAAAAATTAAGCAAGTTATGTGAGCTACTAGAATATCAATGATCTGAAATTCAACAGATCAATAACAGAATTACAGTTAGACAATTCAGTGAAAAGTCTAAAGAGCAAATCTGAGGAAATGGGATGCAAAATTAGTGAGACTGAAGATGGAGCAACTGACACCAGCATTCATGAGGCGAAATCAGATAAAGAATCAAGAAAACTGAAGACACATTAAGACGTATGTGGGCCTCTACCGAGAGGAATAATCTATGAATAATTGGAGTTCTGTAACAGGGAGGGATAGCAGAAAATAGAGAGAATTGTAGAGGAGTTATTGAAAGAAAATTTTTCCTGATATCATGAAAGAAAAGAATATAGCTATTCAAAATGCTTACTGAACTCCACAAAAGGTAGACCTGCAAAAGAAAGACACTAAGACATATTATAGACAAGACTAATGAAATAAAACATAAGGAGAAGCACATAAAGGTAGGTAGGCTTAAATCAAATCTAACATACAAAGGGAAGCCTTGTAGGTTGTTCTCTGACTTCTTGGCAGAAGCCATGCTGGCAAAAAGCCAGTGGGATAACATATACAAAAACTTGGAGAAAAAAAAAATTTCAACCCAGAATTATATATCCTGCAAAGTTCTCTCAAATATGGCAATGAAATTAAGATGTTCTCTGGTAAACAGAAGCTTACAGACTCTGCAAAAAACAAACCAAAATAACAAAAAATACTGAAAGAAGCTCTTGGATTAGAAAATGAAAAACATCAGGTATACACTAAAGAATGTAATACAAGACACAGCATCCAGAGCTGTATTCAGTTAGGGAAGTCACGAACCTCAATCAAAGCTAAAATACTAAAATTGGGAAAAAAGAGATCTTAACATGTAAATTATGATATCACACTATAAAGAGTAATATATTACAGTACTCATAGCCCATTAAGATGGAGAGGATTAAGGAGACATATAGCAGTCAAACACTGATTTAAGCTTAGAACATATTAAGGGGGAACAAAGGGGAAACCTCAAAGCAAACCAACAATACCACACATCAAAACAAGAAATATAATACAAGAGTTTCAACAGACACAAAATCAACACTGAAAATGATGAAAGAAAACCCATTAAGAAAAATGACCCAAAACAGAATACTATGTGGAACAAAGGAAATATCAACAACATAAAAAAAGGCACCAAAATGACAACACTAAAAACATATCTACCAATAATTACAATGAATGTAAATGGTCTGAATGCTCTAATGAAGAGACACAGAGTATCACTGGCATGAAAAAACACTATCTATCTATATACTGCTTACAAGAAACTTATCTTAGACTCAAAGATATGAATAAACTGAAAATCAAAGAAGGGGAAAATATATAGCAAGCTAATAAAATGCAAAGAAGAGCAGAAGTAAAAATATTAATCTCAGTTAAAATAGATTTTAAAGTAAAGTCCACCACTGTGGACAAAGATGGTCAATCCTTATTGCTCAAAGGTTCAGTACATAAGGAGGATATAACAATATTAAGCATTTATGCATCCATTTATGCACCTAAATACATTGAACAAACACTGACAACATTGAAAAATTACAGAGATCATTTCACAATAATAGGAGAAGACTCCAACACTCTGCTTTCCATAATGGGCAGATCATCTAGAAAAAAGCTCAATAAAGATACAAAAGTACTTATTGCAACAATCAACCACCTAAACCTCATTGACACATACAGAACTTTTTACCCAACAACAGATAACCTTCTTTTCAAATGTACATGGAACATTCTCCAGAATAGACTACATATTAGACCTAAAGCAAGTCTCAAAAAAAATTCAAACCACTGAAGTTTTGCAATGCATCTTCTCAGATCATAAAGCTGTAAAAGATGAAATCAAAAGCAGAAAAAACATGAGAAGAAATTTGAACTCACAGAAACTGAACAATGTCTTGCTCAAAAATTCATGGGTTATACAAGAAACCAAAGATGCAATAAAGAAATTTTTGTAATCAAACGAGAATGAAAAAACATTCTACCAGAAACTATGGGCTACAGCAAAAGTAATGTTCAGGGGGATGGAGTCAAGATGGCGGACTAAACACAAGTCTCCCTAAATCCCGCTGGAAACCAAGACCTAGAATGATAGTTAAACGGATCCTTCTGGACACCTAGTGAGCCCCGGGATGCAGCATATGGCTGTTAATTTGAACTTCATACCAGTGAACACAAAACCTCTTCTTTTTCACTGACCCCACTCTTGGCGAGCACAGGCTTGCACAGACCAAACGTAACACACCATTTCGATTTTTTTTCCTCTGTCTTGGCTAGCAGGCAGAACCTGGACTTGACTAGCTGCTGGTCTCGGATGCACTGCTTAAGGGACCGGCAAGCGTGATTGCCAGGTTCTGAGAGCCTGGCTTTGGGTTCTATACACCTTGGCTCCTCTGGCCTATTGGGAAAAGGAGAAGTCAAGGTAGAATCCCTGGCTAGACTTGGTTCCTAGGCTGGGAGGTGGCGCCTGCCACAGGGAGAGCGCTTTTCTAGCAGGGAGGCAGTGTTTTGCACAGTGTTGCCTGGGGCCGGGGCCCAGTGGTGGAGGCTGTGGACTCTGGGTAGTTCAGCACTCTTGGCCTCTCTTGGCCAGCTGTTGAGTTGACGCAGGGCACAATCTTGTTTTGCTGGGAGGCGAGGTCATCCATACAGAAGCCTCAGCTGGACTTAATTCTTGGGCTGGGAGGCAGTTCCTACCCAGAAGACACTGCTTTTCTGTTGGAAAAGCAGAATTCTCCACAGTATCACCTACAGCTCGGGCCCAACAGCAGAGGCCAGCAGGCCAGTAGCCTTTCTGTGTTTTGAACTAGTTTATAACATCTGGTGTTCAATATAGAGATGCTTACTTTGCCAGCTGGAAAGAGGGATGTTTACACCTGAAAACCTGACTGACTTTGGAAGTTGCCAAATACTTTTTACTTCTCATCTTAAGATGTCCTAGAGCCACAACTGTGGTACATCTTCACAGCATCTCTCCTACCCTCTACTGACCCACATGAAACCCAAAAAGCAGCAAACATTGGAGAGGACGGTAACCTGGAAGTCACCAATGGCATCAGAAGGCCCCCAAAAGAAACCAGCTCAGAACTTCCCAGCTGAAGAAGCTTTTCTGAAAAGATGGTGAATACAAAAGGATTATATATAGAGCCCTAATAGACCTTACACAAAATTTAGCAGAGCAAAATGAAAAACTAAGCAAGATGTTCGATCTGATGGAACATCAGTACTCTGAAATCCAACAGATCAGGAACAAAATCAAAGACATAGAAACTTCAATTCAAAGCCAAGAAAACAGAATGGAACAAATGGAAAAAAGAATTTCTGATTTGGAAGACAGAGCCACTGACTCCAGCATCTATGAGGACAAATCAGAAAAAAGAAACAAGAAAAATGAGGAAGCATTAAGAAGCACGTGGGATTCTATTAAGAACAATCTACGATTAACTGGAGTTCTTGAACACGGCGAGACACCTGAGAACAGAGAGTACTGTTGCTGAGCTGCTGACAGAAAACTTCCCAGAAATTATCAAAGAAAAGAATATAGATATCCAAGATACGTATCACACATCACTAAATATAGATCTCAATAGAAAGACTCCAAGACATATTATAATCAAGCTCAACAAAACAAAGCAGAAGCAGAAACGCTTAAAAGCAGCAAGACTCAAAGCAAAGCTAACATTCAGAGGGAAACCCTGTAGGCTTTCTTCGGATTTCTCAACAGAAATGATGCTGGCACAGAGACAGTGGCATGACACATTCAAAGCCTTGAAGGAGAAGAGCTTCCAACCAAGAATCATATATCCTGCAAAACTATCTTCCAAATATGAAAATGAAATTAAGACATTTGCAGATAAACAGTAACTCAGAGACTTTGTAAAAACCAGATCTACAAGAAATACTGAAAGAATCTCTTGGTTTGGAAGAACAAAACCTCTGATGTAGAAGGAGAAAAACGGTTGTGCAGAACTAGAGCTCTGTTAAAAAACCAAACACAACGGTCTAACAGACTGGACCATCCCCTGAGGCCATGGCCCCTGGGGTCTCTGCTGGTCCAGAGCTCAAACTAATACTGAAGCCAACTCTCCAGATAAAAATTGGACTGGACTCTAAGATACAGAGTGATGCTTGTAAAGTGTATGCTTCTTAGCTTAAATACATAAATAAGGCTGTCTGAGCAGTTCTTGTCCAGAGTCAAGATGATAAGGTAAAGGGGCACAGAAGTTGGTTGGATACTGGAAGTACAGGGTGGAAAGAAGGAATGTGCTGTCACAGGATGGGGGGAGCTATTGGAGTTGTATAGCAGTATGTGTGCAGGGTTTTATATAGCAAACTTACTTGGATTGTAAACTTTCACTTAAAAAAATAAAGTTGTTCTTTTTTTTTATAAAGTAGTGTTCAGAGGTAAATTTATCTCTACAAATGTACATATATGGAATGAACCAAAGAATTAATGCTACAGCTTAAATGAGTAGAAAGAGAATAACAAAAGAACCCCTCAGTCACCAGAAGAAAACAGATAATAAAAATCAAGGAGAACTAAATGAATTAGAGAATAGGAAATCAATTGAAAGAATGAACAAAACCAAAAGCTGGTTTTTGGAAAAGATCAACAAAACTGATAAATCATTGGCTAAAGTTACAAAAGAAAAACAAGAGAGGAAACAAATAACTTGAGTAAGAAATGAGATGGGAGATGTCATAACAGATCCAACCAAAATTAAAAGTATCATCACAGGACACTATGAAAAATTGTACTCTAACACATTTGAAAACCTAGAGGAAATGGACAAATTTCTAGATTCACATTCACCTACCAAAATTATCACAAGAAGTAGAACAACTTAATAAACCTATCACAAAGGAAGAGATTGGAAAGTCATTAAAAAAAACTACCAACAAAAAAAGTACTACCCCAGAGAGCTTCACCAGAGAATTCTACCACACTTTTAGAGAGCAGTTAATTCCAGTACTACTGGAGCTATTTCACAACATAAAAAAGAATGGAATATTCCCAAATTCCTTCTATGAAGCCAGCATAACATTGAAATCAAAGCCAGGAAATGGTCCCACAAAAAAAAAAAAAAAGAAAGAAAGAAAGAAAGAAAGAAAATCACAGAAAAATATCACACATGAACTTAGATGCAAAACCCAACTCATCATGACCCAGTTGGATTTATACCAGGAATGCAGAGCTGGTTCAACATCAGAAAAACAACATGATTAATTACATAAATAGCACAGAGGATAAGAATCACTTCATTTTGTCAACTGACGCAGAAAAGCCATTTGACAAAGTTGAACATGCACTCATGTTTAAAACTCTCAGCAAAATAAGAATAGAAGGGAAACTCCTCAGTGCAATAAGGGGCTTCTATGCAGAGTCAACTGCCAACATCGTCCTGAATGGAGAGAGACTGAAAGAACTCCCCTGAGAACAGGAACTATACAAGCATGCCCACTGTCACCACTTCTATTCGACACTGTATTAGAGGTTCTGGCCACAGCAATCAGACAAGACAAAGAAATAGAGAGCATCTGCATAAGTAAAGAAGTAAAAATATCCCTATTTGCAGATGATATGATTGCATACACAGAGAACCCTAACGAATCCATAAATAAACAACTAGAACTAACAGAGGAGTTCAGCAAAGTATCAGGATATAGGATAAACATAAGTAAATCAGTAGAATTCCTTTACACCAACAAAAAGATCATTAAAGAGGAAATTACCAAATCTATACCATTTACTATAGCCCCCAACAAGATGAAATACCAAGAGATAAATGTAACCAGAGAAGTAAGAGACCTATAGAGAGAAAATTACAAGACCCTACTGCAAGAAACAAAAAGAAACTTACATAAGTGAAGGAATCTACCTTGCTCCTGGATAGGAAGACCTAACATTGTGAAAATGTCTGTTTTATCCAAAGTGATTTACATATACAATGCAATCCCAATACAAATTCCAGTCATTTTTAAAGGAGATGGAGAAATGAATCACTAACTTTGTTTGGAAAGGAAAGAAACCCTGGATAAGTAAAGCACTACTGAAGAAAAAGAACACAGCGAGAGGCACTACACTACCTGACCTTAGAACCCACTACACTGCCACAGTAGTCAAAACAACCTGGTACTGTTTAAAATAAACAGACACATAGACCGATGGAACAGAATAGAGAATCCAGAAATATCATCAACCTCCTATACAGTTAATATTTGACAAAGGTCCAAAGGTTGGAACCTGGGGTTAAAAACAGTCTCTTTAACAAATGATGTTGGCAAGATTGGATATCCATCTGAAAAAATTGAAGCAGGACCCATATCTCACACCTTACACAAAAGCTAACTCAAAGTGGATCAAAGACCTAAATATCAAATCTAAAATGATAAAAATCATGCAAGAAAAAATAAGGACAAGAGTGGAAGTTCTAATGCACAGCTTAGACAGACTACAAAAGCTGACTAACAATGCATGGATAACAGAAGAGAAAGTAGACAAATGGGAACTACTAAAAATCAAACACTTAAGCTCATCCAATGACTTCATCAAGAGAGTTAAAAGACGACCTACAGAATGGGAAAGATTATTTGACAACTATATATCGAATCAATGTTTGATTTCCATAATCTACAAGGCACTGCAAAATATCAACACGAAAAGGTAAATAACCCAATTAAACAATAGGCAAAGGACATGGACAGACACTTCACCAAAGAAGATACTATCCAGTTAGCCAAAAGACACATGAAGAAATGCTCACAGTTACTAGCTATTAGAGAAATCCAAATCAAAACTACAGTGAGATCCCATCTCACCCTAACAAGGTTCGCAATAATCCAAAAAACACAAAACAACAAATGCTGGAGATGCATCGGAGAGATTGGAACACTCCTATACTGCTGGTAGGGTTGCAAAATGGTACAATCTCTTTGGAAAGCAATTTGGTGCTTTCTTAGAAAGGTAGAAATAGAAATACCATATGATTCAGCAATACCACTGCTTGGAATATATCCTACAGATATAAGGGCAGTCACACTAACAGATACATGCTCATGATTGTTCGCTGCAGCACTTGTGGGATGTCATGGTTTGAATTGTGTCCCCCCAAAAATGTGTGCAGCCACGTGGCTGGGATATGGTTCCCAGTATCTTGGAAATGTCCTCCATTGTGTGGTTTTGCTAACCTGTATGTTAAAGATTAGGGTGGGGCTGTGAATTCCTGCTATGGGAGAAGTTTCCCTGGAGTATGGCTTGCCCCACCCTTAATGCTTTTAGCTTGCAAGGAATAAAAGGAAAAAGAACCAAGGACAATTTGAGAACCTCGCTACCATCAAGCAAGCAGCACCGGGAGCAGAGTGCGTCGTTCAGACCAGAGGTTCTTGTGTTAGGACACTCCCTGGACAATGACTGATGCAATACCGGACTTTCCTCCAGAGCCGTCAAGGGGAAAGTCTTTCCCTGGAGCGGACACCCTGAATATGGACTTGCAACCTACCGGACTGTGTAAGAATAAATCTTTCTTTGTTAAAGCCATCCACTCTGTGGTATTTCTGTTAGAGCAGCCCCAGATGACTAAAACAATATCCTACAGATATAAGGGCAGTCACACTAACAGATACATGCTCATGATTGTTCGCTGCAGCACTGGCCACACAGCAAAAAGTTTGACTCAACCTAGGTGTCTATTAACAGATGAATGGACAACAAACTATGGTACATATACTCAGTGGAACACTATGCAATGATAGAGAACAATGATGATTTTAGGAAGCATCTCATAACCTGGTTTTGACTAGAAGATATTATGCTGAGTGAAATCAATCAACTGCAAAAGGTTAAGTGTTGTATGAGAACTCTGCTGTAGGGACTTAAAAATGGGCTTATGTACAGAAGAAAAGACTGATGGCTAGAGGGTGGGGAGGGAGGGAGAAGGATGTTCATAGACTAGATAGTTGATAGGAATTGGGTTAGTTGATCAGAATTGGGTTAGAGGACAGATTAACATAACTGGACTACACCACAAACTGAAAAGTTTTCTAAACTCAACCCAACATTTCAAAGGTTAGAGTAGCTGGGACAGGGATATCGGTACCATGTTTTCAGGGGACACTGAGGTCAATTGGCATAACTGGTCTTTTCCTAAGACAGTCTTCTGCACCCCATATTAGTGAGTGGTGTCTGGGGTCTAAAAAGCTAGCAAGCCACCATCTAACGAATACCAAATTGTGTCAACTCACTTGGAATGGATGATGACTGAAAACATCTAAGACATGAGGAAGAATGAGTCAGAAGACAGAAGGACTCATGTGAATGGGGGACTGAATCAGCACGAAACCAGAAGAAACAGAGAATGCCCAGCCACTACCAAATGTAGCCGTGATAGGGAAGGGACACAACGTAGAGTCCCTGATGTAGCATGAGGAAAAGAGGTGTGCAGTTCAAGAACTCTACTGAAAGGCCAGAATTCATGGTCCTACAGCCTGGAGGGTTCCCTGGAAACATGGCCCCTAGACTTGCTGCTGGCCTTGACTTGAAATGAATACTGACACCAACTCTTCAGACAAGAATGGACTGGACTCAGGGACACAGTATATGTGGTATGTGTATGTTATGGTTTTATATATTTATAGGAGGCTCTCCTACTGGTTTCTTTCTAGATGAGAGAGGACAGGGTGGATACGAGGTAACAGGTGTTCATTAAGAGAATACTAGAAGTAAGGCATGGAAAGGAGAAATGTGCTGTCACAGGGTGAGGAGAATGAATAGAGTTGCAGATAGGTGGGCATGCAAAATTTATTTCCATTGTATACTTCCATTTAATCATAATAAAAAATAATAATAATTCACCATGACTAAGTGGGATCCATATCAGTGATGCAAAAATGGTTTAACAGAAAAACAATGTAACAAAACATATAAATAAGACAGACAAGAACCACTTGCTTTTATCATTTGGTGTGAAGTCATTTGACAAAGTCCAACATTAATTCATGTTAAAGATCCTCAGAAAAATACGAATAGAAGCAAAATTCCTCAACATAATAAGGGACATGTAGGCAAAGCCAACTGCAAACATCATCCTAAATAGAGAGAGTCTGAAAGCATTCCTCTTGATAACAGGAACCAAAAAAGATGTCCATTGTCACCACTTATATTCAACACAGTGCTGGAAGTTCTAGCCAAAGCAATCAGGCAAGAGAAAAAAAAATAAAGGACTTGCAAATTGGTAAAGAAGTAAAAGTATCTGTAATCACAGATGATATGATCTTATATAAAGAAAACCCAACCCACACAAAAGACTACTAGATCTAATAGAAGAGTTCAGCAAGGAGCAGGAGAGAAGAAAACTATAAATCAGTTGGATTCCTATACACCAACAAAGATAACATCAAAGAGGAAATCACCAAAGCAGTACCATTTACAATAGCCCCCAAGAAGATAAAAAGACCTATACAAATAAAATTATAAGAATTTACTCCAAGAAAAGAAGAGAGATCTACATAAGCAGAAAAACCTACGTTGCTCATGGATAGGAAAACTCAACATTATAAAAATATCTCTTCTATCAAGAGCAGTCTATGGACACAATGCAAACTCCAATACAAACTTCAATGGCAGTTTTTAATGACATGGAGAAATAAACCACCAACTTCAAATGGAAAGGCAAGAAACCACAGATAAGTAAAACTTGCTGAATAACAAAGTGGGAGGCTTAACATTATGTAACTTTAGAACTTTTTACACTGCCATGGTCATCAAAAAGCCTGGTAATGGGACAAAAACATATACACAAACCAATGGAGCAGAATTGTGAATCCAGCTGATATTTGTCAAAGGCCCAAAGTCCATAAATCAGGAAAAACAAATGGTAACTGAATAACTGGATTTTCATCTGCAAAAAAACTTAAACAAGACCAGTGTCTCACACCATGCACTAAAACAAACAGAAAATAAATCAAAGACCTTAATATAAAATCTAAAACAATAAAGGTCATGGGTGAAAACAATAGGGACAAGACTGGGAACCCTCATATATGACATAGACAAGGTACAAAATACTACTAACAATGCACAAACACCATAAGAGAACAATATATAACTGGGAACTCCTACAGATCAAATACTTATGCTCATCCATAGACTTCACCAGAGAAGTAAAAAGACAGAAAAAAATTTTGGCTACTACAAAGTCAGTGTCTAATCTTCATAATCTACAAGGCACTGCAAAACCACAACAAGAAAAATAGCCCAATTAAAAAATGAGCAAAGGATTTGATCAGGAACTTCACCAAAGGAGATTTCCAGACAGCTAACAGACACATGAGGAAATACTCATGATCATTAGTCATTAAAGATATCCAAATCAAAACTACAATGAGATATCATCTCATCCCAACAAGGCTAGCATTAATCCAAAAAACACAGAACAATACATGCTGAAGAGGTTGTGGAGAGACTGGAGACTCTTGTTCACTGCTAATGGGAATGTAAAATGATACAATAGCTTTAGAAGTTGGTTGGACACTTTCATAAAATGTTAGAAATAGAAATACTATATGATCTAGCAATCTCACTTCTTTGAATGTATTCTAGAAAAATAAGGGCTTTTACATAATGGAACACTGTCCACAACAACAAAAAGATGCAACCAATCTAGGTGCTCATCAACACTAAATGGTTAATCAAAGTATGGTATATTCACACAGTGGAATACTACGCAATCATAAAGAACAGTGATGATCTTGCAAAACATCCGATAATATCTGGAAGACATTATGCTCAGTGAAATTAAGTCAGTTGCAAAATGATAAATATTGTATGAGACCACTATTTTAAGAACTTAAGGTTTGAGCACAGAAGAAAATAATCTTTGAGGGTTACAAGGGTAGATGGGAGGAGAAGGGTTTTCATAGATAGCAGATAGGAATTGATTTAGGTAAAGGGAGTGACAGCACGCAGTAGAAGGAAGGTTAGCACAGCTGCAGTGTACCAGAAGCTAAGAGGTATCCTAAGCACAACTGAACATTTTGTAGGACAGAGTAGCAGTGGCAGAAGTCTGGTGATCATAGTTTTAGGGAACATTTAGGTCAATTGTCACATTTTTAGGAAAATATTCTGCATCCCACTTTGTGAGTACATCTGGGGTCTTAAAATTTAGCAAGCAGCCATCTAAAGAACATCAATTAGTCCCAATATACCTGGAGTAGAGGAGAATGCAAGACATCAAAGATGAGGAAAACATGAGCCCAGGAGATAGAAGGGACCGTATGATCCAGAGATTACATCAGCATGAGACCAGAAGAACTAGATAGTGCCCCGTCACCTCCAGTGACTGCCCTGAAAGTGAACACAACATCGAGTTGCTGATATAGCAGGAGAAAAATCAGTGTGCAGAAATAGAACTCTAGTAAAAGTCCAAACTCGATGGCCCAACAGTCTGGAGAGTCTTCTGAGGATATGGTCCCCTGGACTATTTATTAGTCCAGAGCTGAAACCAGTTCCAAACTCTTCAGACAATGATTGGACTTGACTACAAGACATGCAGTGATGCTGCCAAAGACTGTGCTTCTTAGCATAAGTATGTACAAGAGATTGTCTTGTTGAGAGGGCAGATGAGAGGGCGGAGGGGGACAGGAGTTGGCTTAATGGATATGGAAATTAAAAAGTGGAATGGAAGTGTGTGCTGTCACAGAGTTGGGGGAGCAGTTAAGAGTTGCATAGATTTTATACGGCAAATTCCTTTATGTTGTTGTTGTAGATAATATATATAACAAAATATGGACCAATTAAACCATTTCTGCTTTTACAGTTCAGCTACACTCATTACATTCTTCGAGTAACATTTTTCACCTTCTTTTCTTAGTTGTTTCCCCTCCATTAACATAAACTCACTGTCTCATAATGTTCCTATCTAATCCTTTGAGTTACTGCATTTGATCCTCATAGATAGTTCTTGAAAGAGCATAATGCTTAAAGCAGGAATTTTTTATTAGTTAAGCTAGACTACTGTTCAGTTTTAAGAAGACTTGAGGCAATATTTTTGGTTGAAAGTTTACGGATTTTCTAAGATCAATAGTTGCAATGGTTTTTCTAGCCTCCATAGTTCCAGAAAATCTAGTCTGTGAAAATTCAAAATTTTGTTTTATATTTTCCTTCTTTTGATCAGGATTCTTCTAAAGAATCTTTCATAAAAATGTTCTGTAATGGTAGCCAGGTACCATCCAGTTATTCTAGTCTTGTGGTAAAAGAGACAGTTGTTTACAGAGGCAATCAGTCATATTCTGTACTCTGTCCCTATTCTGTCGTCCGTTTACTCTGCTGCTCCAGGTGAATAGAAACCAATTGTCATTCCTAGAAGGCCACTTGTAACCTTTTTGGACCCTAGACACAATGTAACAAACTGGAATATAAAACAGAAACACTGAACAAGCTAGGCCACTTAAGATGTCCCATAAAACCATGCCAGTTAAACTCTAAACCAAGGAACCAAATTCCATGAAGATTTTGTCTTTATATAAGTGTCGTGGATTGAATTGTGCGTATCTGTTTGGTTGGGCTATGATTCCCACTATTGTGTGATTTTCCCATGTTATAAATTCTACTTCTATGAAGCTGATGAGGGAGGACTCAATCTACACTACTGTCTTGTGTCTTGAGGCTATCTCTTGGGATATGAAAGAAAGATATGAGTACAGATTCAGAGACACGGTGCAGTGGGGAGGCGGACTCATTCCACTAAGAAAGCAGTGCCAGGAGATGAATGCATCCTTTGGACCTGGTGTCCTTACACTCAAGAAGCTTCTTGACCATGAAAGGATTAAGGACAAAGACCTACCTTCAGAGCCAACAAGAGAAAGTCTTTCCCTGTAGCTGATGCCCTAAATTAGGACTTTTAGCCTGCTGTACTGTGATGAAATAAATTTGTATTTGATAAAGTCATCCACTTGTGGTATTTTCTATTAGAGCAGCACGAGGTGACTAAGACAATAAGCATCCTCAGTTGCCACTATTTTTTTTGTCCTTGCTGTAAATGTGTCTATCACACCATTTTTGCTAATTCAACATTTTAAAAATATTTTATTGTGCTTTAAATGAAAGTTTACAATCCCTGTCAATTTGCATATAAAATCCCACAAACATACCTCTATGTAGCAGTAGCTGCTCTCTCAACCCTATGACAGCACACTTTTCCTTTCCACTCTGTACTTCCCATATTCATTAAACCATTTTCTGCCCCCATTCACTAGCCCATCTCACCTCTAGAGAGAAGCCACTCCAACAGCCTCATGTATATATTTAAATCAAGAAGCACACAGTTTAGCAGCATCACTCTCTGTTAAAGTCTAGCCCTCTTTTTGTTTGGATAGTTGGCTTTGGTACTAATTTCAGTTCAGGGCTAGCAGCAAGTCCAGGGACCATGTTCTCGAGGGATCCCCCTCCCCCAGGATGTTGGACCATCGACTCTGGTCTCTTAATAGAGTTCTGTATCTGCACTCCCACTTTTCTCTGCTACATTGGGACTTTACACTGTGTTCCCTCTCAGGGCAGTCACCAGTGATGGCTGGACACCATCTATTTCTTCTGGTCTCATGCTGATGTAATTTCTGGATCATTTAGCCCTGTTTCCTAGGCTCAAATTTTCCTCATGTATTTGATGTCCTTTGTTCTTATCTTCTCCAGGTAGACTGAAACCAGCTGACGCTCCTTAGATGTCAGCTTGCTAGCTTTTAAGACCTCCATACATTACTAGATCTACTCAAGGCAATGTGTCATTTGACGTCTACACTATTGCTTCCACGGGTGTTGACTGTGGATCTAAGTAAAAGAGTCCTTGACAAGCTCAATCTTTTCTCCATTTATTATGATGTGGCTTATTGGTTCAGTTGTATTTTTGTTTTCTTGATGTTCAAATATAATCCATATTGAAAGTTGTGGTAAGTGCTTCAAGTCCTCTTCACTTTCAGCAAGCAAGGTTGTGTTATCTGTACAAGGAAGGTTCTTGATGAGCCTTCCTCCAATCCTGATGCCCTATTATTTTTATTCTTCATACAGCCCAGCTTCCCAGATTATCTGCCGAGCATAAAGACTGAGTAGGTATGGTGCTAGGATACAACCATGATGCACATCTTACCTGACTTTAAACTACTCAGCAACCCACTGTTCTTCCCAAACAACTGCCTCATGGTACAGGTACAGGTTCCTCATGAACACAATGAAGTGTTCTGAAATTTCCAGTCTTTGCAATGTTACTCATAACTTGTTATGATCCACACAATGAATGCCTTTGCATAGTCAATAATCCACAGGTAAACATCGTTCTGGTATTCTCTGCTTTTAGCCAGCATCCACTTGACATCAGCATTGATATCCCTGGTTCGGTATCCTCTTCTGTGCCCAGGCTGAATTTCTGGCAGTTCTTGGTCAATATACTGCTGCAACTGCTTTTGAATGATTTTCAGCAAAATTTTACTTGTGTGTGATATTAATGATAATGTTTGATAATTTCTGCATTAGGTTAGATCACCTTTCTTTGGAATACAACTAAATATAGATCTCCTCCAGTTATTTGGACAGGTAGTGGTCTTCCAAATTTCTTGGCATAGATGGCACTACATCTATTTGCTGAAACACCTCAGCTGATAGTCCTTCAGCTCCCAGAGTTGTTTTTTGGCAATGTCTTTAGAGCAGCTTTAACTTCTTCCTTCAGTACCATCACTTCCTGATCATATGCTACCTATTGAAATGGTTGAACACTGATCAATTCTTTTTGGTATAGCAACACTGTGTGTTCCTTTGATTTTCTTTAGATGCTGCCTGCGTTAATATTTTTTTCCATAGAATCCTTCACTACTGAAACTCAAAGCTTTAATTTTTTGTTCAGTTCTTTCATCCTGAGGAATGTCAGACGTGTTCTTCCCTTTTGGTTCTCTATCTACAGCTCTTTGCAGATGTCATTATAATACATTGTGTTGTTGAGTTATCTTTTGAAATTTTCAGTTTAGATCCTTTACTTCATAAATTCTTCCTTTTTCTTTAGCTGCTTGATACTAAAGAGTAAGTTTCAGAGTCTCTTCTGACATCCATTTTGGTCTACTATATCTTTTTTGTCTTTTTAATGACCTCTTGCTTTCTTCATGCATGATGTCTTCCATGTCATTCCAATCTTGTCTGGTCTTCAGCCCTTAGTGTTCAACACATTAAATCTATTCTTGAGATAGTCTCTAAACTCAGATGGGATATACTCAAGGTCATACTTTGGCTTTTGTAGACTTGTTCTAATTTTCTTCAGTTTCAACTTGAACTTGCAGAAATACAATACAAACTATAATTAACAATGCACAAACTAGATAACTGGGAGCTACTAAAAGATAAACATTTATGCTCATCAAAAGACTTCACCAAAAGAGTAAAAAGAGAACCTTTAGATGGGGGGGGAGGTGGGGGAGGATTGGCTACAATATCATCAGGCAAGACTTTATAAAATCTGTAGAATATTTTGAGCTCCCAATAATAAAAAGACAAATAGTCCAATTAAAAAATAGGCAAAAGATATTAATAGACACTTCACTGAAGAAGATATTCAGTCTACCAGACACATAAAAAAATGCCAGTGATCATTAGTCAATAAGCTAAAAACCAAATCTGTTTCTATTAAATCAATTCTAACTCACAGTAACCTTATACAACAGAGTAGAGCCTCCCCATAGGGGCAACTGGTGGAATTGAACTGCCAATTTTTCTTAGCAGTCAAGCTCTTAACCACTGCACCACCAAAACTCTCATCTCACCCTAGCATTACCAGTACAACTCAAAAAAAAAAATGGAAAATAACAAATGTTGGAGAGGCTGTGGGGAGAATGAAATGCTTACACACTGCTGGTGGCGATATGATGCAACCATTAAGGAAAATAATACAATACTTAAAAAGCTAAGAATAGAAATACTGTGTGATCCAGCAATCTCACTCCTAGGAATACATTCTAGAGAAATGAGAGCTGTCGCATGAACAGACATTTGCACATCTTTGTTCACTGCAGCATTACTCACAATAGCAAAAAATGGAATCCACCTAAGTGACCATCAACAGATGAGTGGATAAACAAATTATTGTACAAATATAAACAAGTTATTACTCCATTAATGCAATGGAATACTACGCAATAATAAAGAACAATGATGAATCCATGAAACATCTTACATCATGGATGAATCTGGAGAACACAGCACTAAGTGAAATAAGTCAATCATAAAAGGACAAATACTGTATGAGATCACTATTTTAAAAGCTAAAGAAAGGTTTACACACAAAACAATTTTGATGGTTATGAGGAAGAGCAGGTACAGTCACTAACTAGACAATAGACAAGTGTTAACTGTGGTTAAAGTGAAGGCAACATGAAGTTAGCACAATTAGACCAAGGCAAAGTCATAGAAGCTTCCTTGACATATCCAAACACTATGTGGGACCAAGCTATTGGAGCTGAGACCCGGTGACCATGATCTTGGAGGACATCTAGTGCAACAGGAATAACAAATAGTCCATAAACACACTGTCCTACATATTATTTTGATGAATAACATCTGTAGTCATAAAAGCTTACTGTTGGATGTCTAAAATACATCTATTGGTCTCATCAATTCTGGAGCAAAGGAGAATGAAGAAAACCAAAAAACCAAGAAGAATATCACTCTAAAGGACTACTGGGTCACACGAACCACAGCATCCACCAGCTGAGCCCAGAATAACTAGGTGCTGCTTGGCTACCGCAGCTCTTGCAGGGTACCCAAACAGCCCAGCAGTCTACTCAACGTCTTCAGTAGTCAACTCCATCTCTAAGTCCAAAGCTGCTGTAACTGTTGTCACCATGTCCCACCTGCCAGAATATTCTGGGCAAATGGCTCTGTCTTTATAGAGATGATCAGGAATTTTCCATTTTAACAAATCTGCTTTCCCAGTATAAGCTATTTGGTGCTGAATACACTTTTGGATAGAATTTAAAGGTAGTTATTGGGTAGTGGTGGCTGAGCAGTTAAGAGCTACATCTGCTAACTAACATGTCACCACTTCAGATCCACCAGCTACTCTTTGGAAACTCTATGAAGCAGTTCTATGCTGACCTATAGGGTCTCTGTGAATCAGAATTGACTCGACAGCAGTAGCTTTGGCTTTAACTACTGGGTACTGTAGCTTGTGCACAGTTACCCACCTAAAGGTTGGCAGTTCAAACATATCTAGCAGCCACAAAGAAACACCTGCTGATCTTCTTCACAAAGATCACAGCCAAGAAAAACTCAATGTACTCTGTAACACAGGTGGTTACCACAAGTCAGAATCAGCTAGACAGCAAGAGATTTGATTTTCTATTCATGACACACAATGACACCTAATGTCCTTCCTTGGATAATTTGGGAATGTAACTATATCGGTAATTTTTCCCAGGCCTAGTACTATATTTTATTTATCTTCATAATTTTAAAGAATGCCAATTTTTAAGACACATGGGCAAGTTAATCAAATCACAGACCTCAACCTAGTAAGGATTCATGAGATCATTGATCCATTTTAATGACAATTAAACATGTAAAACAAAAAAGGTAAGCAGATTATATGTTGTAGCATTGTTTTGTTAAAAAAATCTGTAGCTACTATTTTCTTTAATTCTAAAGGTATGTGGGTAATAAAGATCTACTATAATTATCTATTATAAACTCTGATTTTAACAACACATAAAAAATTTCCTTTAAAGTAGGTTACTCAACTTTTATTAAAGATAGAGCATGAAAGAAAAAAATGGCCCCTGGACTGCAGTTATTTCCTTAAGACAAAGACATGATTTAAGTCAATGAAGTCAATTCAATAAGGAGAAGGGGAATCTGTCAGATTTGTCAGATTTATTCTTCTGGTTACTTCTTTCAAACTTTTGCTTTAGTTGGACAAAAATGATACAATCTCACAAGGCTAACTTTAAAATTGAAAACTAAGCCTGGATTAAAAATGCAGTTTTGTGGCAATTACCTGTGGGGGAGATACAGTCCAAGAGCAAAGACAGAGTCAGCTGAGAGTAGGGTAGATTTCAACTCTCCCTCCCTGTCACCCCTGCCAGCTCTTCAACAGATTATCTTTGTTCAGTATACAAGCTATGCAAGTTTATACAGCTGTCTTAAAACTTTTTTGGGAGGGGGAGGTTTAGGAAACAGTTAAATGCAACAACTTCTCTTTAAAGGGTTTAAGTTGCTACTAACTGAATACATGAGTACTCTCTTCTAGAGCCCTGACCGCACAGCGGCAATGTGCTCAGCTGCTATCCAAGATGCCATGGCTCAAACGCACAGTCATCCCAAGGAGAAAGGTGTGACACTCTGCTTCTATAAAGATTTCAGCCTCGGAGACCCTATGGTCCATTCTGCCCTATCATGTAGGGTTATCAGAAATCAGAACTGACTCTACGAAAATGTGTTTAGAGTGTTTTACTATCTTCTTCCATAGGGTAGAAAATTATGGTAAACAAGTTTGGTTGCCATCTGAATTTACTTTTCAGAATGACAGCAAACATAGTAAGAATTTCAAAATAACCCAAAAGATAGCAAAGTCTTTGTCATCCATATCAGTTAGGGGATCTTTACTCTTATGCAGGCTTTTATTTTTTAAGAATTATATACATAGTCAGTGTCATGGATTGACTTGTGTCCCCCCCAAAATAGGTGTAGCCATGTGGCTGGGCCATGATTCCCAGTATCTTGTGACTGTTCTCCATTTTGTGGTTTCCCTAAACTGTATGTTAAAGGATTAGGGTGGGGCTGTAAATCCCTTCATAGGATCACCTCCCTGCTCCACTGTAAAGGGAGTTTCCCTGGAGTAGGGCTTGCCTCACCCTTAATCCTTTCATCCTATGAGAGATAAAAGGACAGAGAAGCAGGCAGAGAATTGGGAGCCTTGTGCGATCAAGAAAGCAGCATCAAGAGAAGAGCGCATCCTTCACACCTGAGGTTCCTGCGCCAGGACACCCCCTGGACAAAGACTGAAGCAATACCAGACTTTCCTCCAGAGCAGACACAGGGAAAGCCTTTCCCCAGAGCAGACACCCTGAATATGGACTTGCAGCCTACCAGACTGTGTAAGAATAAACATTCCTTTGCTAAAGCCATCCACTCTGTGATATTTCTGTTACAGCAGCCCTAGCTGACTAAAACAGTTAGAAAATAGACCCTGGCAAATATTGGAAAGCCTATACTTTAGCAATTATTTTGATTGGAGATGGGTACATTTATACTTCAGTCTCAAAAACTGTGAAATGTGTGTGTGTGTTCACACACATGGACAATAGGAATTTCATTCTCTTTATGATAAACAATGGTATAAAAAATCACTTTTATCTATAGACTCAAAGCTGACTCTTTTAAAAAAGATTTATTTATAAATTATGCAGACAAGAATTTAGAATGAGATTTATATATTTTTATGAAGTTCCCAAACTGGCTAAAAATTAAAATATTCATTTTTCTGTTGTTTCATGTAAACAAAACTGAAGTGTTCATAAGAAATCGTGCTTCATGTGTGATTAAACTGATTTATTTCTACTTCTAGTTCCATTTACTTTAAGAGAATGCTAACATTAAAACCGAGAGGGAGGCTGTGGAGGCTGTCAGGAAGTTTAGTTTTTAAGTAAAATCATGGGATTGGAGTACATGCTTGTCTACACCATGATCACTGGCATTTACAGGGAGGAATTTGTGCAATGGGCAGGAAGATTATTGCTAAAACCTTCCAGAGATCATGAAGCTTGCATTTAACAAACATAACTTTATACTTTCCAAAGCCAACCTCTGGCTAGGAGTCAGAAAATATCCTTTTAGCAATTAGACTGAGGAGACGGGTTATTGACTGACGTACCATGAAATACCACCAGGCCTTAGAAGGATAGCTCACTGCAGAATGTGCTAAACAGACACTTAATTGGAACAAGAAGATCTCAGTGGCAAATTGTAATACACAACTGGAGCCTTTCATGTATCCGCTACAAACGCAAATAAAATTGACTGGAGAAATGAAATTGGCATGTGCTATGAATCTCACAAACAGAAGCTGAAGTTGTGTTCCTTAGGGTTGCTTAGCAATCTTCACAACCAGTCTTTGGCTTGCATGCGTATTTAAATGTTTCAGCATTTCTCTTGTACCGACTTATTCTGACAGCTTTTGTTCCACAAGAATGCCTGAGTGATACCTGATTTGGAAGGGGAACTGGGTAATCAAAGTACTACAGTTTCTCAGATTTGCTTCTTTCCCCGCATCGGTTCTCTCAATTCAGTTATCGATGGCCTCTCCTAGCACCTTAGGAGATGGAAATGTATAGATGTGGTCATTTTAACCCCTACTAAAAAGTGGTGGAAGAGGTAGGAGAGTTTAGTGTAGGAAATTTCTCCTTCCTGTCTTTTTGGTACATTTATACCAAAACAGCCACTAGATGAAGATTTCAATGAGGGATTTCTTACCACCTTTCAGGATACAAAACACATTAGATGTGAAGGGTGAGTGTATTCCATTTTGTGGACACATAACCTGAGACAAAGGAACATCAAATTCTTGTTTAAATTAAAAAAGCCAAAACAAAACAAGTATGATCAGAATCATTCAGTGAAAGGTAATAAGCTCCTTCTTCAACATTATACTTCTGTTTATATTCTTCCCCAGGAATCAACTTGATACCTATGTACATAAGCATGAATGCTAAGTACATGCACCCATAGTCATTTCTAGTAGTCTACAAATCACCCAAGTACAACTACTTCCTGGCTTATCTGTTAAAAAAATGATTGCTATCAGAGTAACTTCCATTGGCCATCAAATATACTTTGAAACTTTTCTTCCTCATTCCATCTTGCACAGGATTTGTAAACTACTAAGATTCTAATGTCAGCCTAGATGCAACATAATTTTAAAAAATCTGACACAAACTACCCTACACTCTCAGTTGACAAAATGTCACCTAAGTTTAACATAAATTAACACAAGTAATTTATAGTTTATTGCACGTAGTTCCTTGTAATTTACATTGAGAGATGCTGATTTGGGTAAGGGTAACTGAGAATATTGATGTGTACTTTTTTCTGCGAGGCTGCCCACCTCTAGGTGATAACCTTATACTCTTGGCCAAGCCAAGTGCCATTGAGTCGGATCCAACTCAGGACTTATACTCTTAGAAGCACAGAATATCGAGTATTCCCAGAAGGTAATTCTGAGAAATGCCATCCTGTCTTATTCTGAATTGTCAAGGAATAACACCATTCTATGGAAAGGGCTGCTATAACCCGTCAACAGTGAAACTCCCAGGTAAGGGGTAGCATCTTGCCAAATACAGAGGAAAACCTAGACTTCCCACAAGTGGGCATGTGACTCGGGAAACTACTCTCTCAAGTTTCTTAATACTATTCACGTACCTTACTTTTAAATACCTAAGCTTCCAGGTAGGACAGCAAAAGGCTAACCAAGATGAAACTATAAAAATTAAATGCACACTAACACAGAAATAAGCCTCTTGTGACTTTAAACAAAAAAAACCTTTCCCTTCTGCTTCTTTTGTTAAACTTTTTCTGTTACTGCGCAGATGAGGGACACCACAAGACTCTCTGAAGGTAGTAACGGTCTCACCACATACAGTGCTGCTCAGAAGACCACTCTTAGAGCTTTCATGCAGACTTAGGAAGACACAAAGGCTTTTATCTCTTTAGAATATAAAGTACCTTGCACTTGACAATGAACCTCCCATTTAAGCCTCAAGGGTTTTAATCATATAAATAATAGACTATGGAGATGAACAGTGTAATTATGAGAAGAATCCAGATGTATACTAGGTACTCCTACAGATACGTTGTCCTGAAATATATTCAAGTGGCAGGATGTTGATGGCATACACTAATATGGCAGTTCTAACAGCTTTCTGTATTATGTAAGCTCTTCTGTATTATGTAAGCTCCTGTAGTGACAGGAACTCTTTTTCCTTTGGTGCTAGAGAAAAGCAGTAGAGTATAGACTGTAGCCCATATGGTTAATCATCTTGCCCTCACTAAGAAAAGACAATTACATCAAGACAAGCAAATTTTGTTTAACACACACACAGAGGGAGAATATGAATGAAAATGAATATAGAAAGAATATCTTAAAACTCCTTCCTAAGGCTATATGCTTAAGGTGAGATAATGGCTCTTCTATGAGTCTGGAGATTATACAACAAAGAAGGACTAAAATGCCCTAACATATGTGTTATAATCACATGCAGTGAGTTGCACTCGTTAATTGGGTAAGAGAACCTGTAAGGTACCTAATCAAAAAAAAAAAAAAAGTTAAGAATTAATCAATCAGCATGTAATATCCGTTTATATTCACGCCTAAAACAGAACTCACAAAAGCAATATTTTAGCAATTTTAACAAAATCATAACTAAAGTTTTAAATGTCTAAAGGTATAGTTCTTTGTTTTCAATGCAGAATTTTTTGATGTATGGAACTAATTTTTTCTATTTCATTTATTTATTTTGTTTTAATGCTTGCCAAAAAGACCTGGTGGATCATTTCAAACTGTAGTTGGCTCTTGCCACACCAGAGTTAACCATACCAACAGAATTAGCAGAGTTTTAAAGTAATGATATATAACCACTTCTAGACCAAGTGGCAAGATGAAAATCCAGTAACAGGCATAAAACATCCCTGAAGAAATGACAGAGCCTGAAATCAGTTTGAATAATTTCTGAATCATAAACTCAGGAAGGGATGCGGAAGAAGAAAGAAAGGAGAAAAACAACGAGGAAAGGAAAAGGGACAGTGAACAGCCATTCCACCTGTCTCAGGCACTGAATTCAAGAGCTTTATACATATTCCTGTTTCTTAGTGACAGGACCCTGCGTATATATCAGGTGGCCTACAATCACGGATGTCCTGGAAGCTCTGCTTCAGCTGTGTTGAGAAGGAAGCAGATGCCAGCTAGGCAATCACGCATTTTTGCTTTGCCTACATATCTACTTGTCACATGCACAGTTGTGCATAACGGAAAACATGCATAGCTCACAACAGCTCCCCTCAGCCCTCGTTTTCCTGCCCCGGATTCCTGCCGCCTGTCTTTGCTCCTGCAGAACATCACCATTTGATGGAAGTCCTGGAAATCTATATTTAGTGCCCGAGAAACACCCTCTTCTGTCTACACCCTCAGGACAGCTAAGATCAGCACTTTTGTTAATAGTTTCCAGGTTTGAACTCTGGGGAACTCTGCTTCACAGGCAAATAAAGCTTGAGGAATACTACAGACCCATCCTTTTGATTAGTACATCCAGATAGAAACTCTCTCATATCTTGACCATTTGTTTCCTTGTTGTCAGCATTTAATTAGAATTTGAGATCTGCATATTGCTACAAATACGGAATTTTTTTAATTAAAAAAAGAAGAAATATAAATACACTAGTAAATCTCTGCACACATTCAACAGGAACAGCATGCAAGGTGATCAAATATGATATTCCTGTTGGCATGTTTGGTCCAGTGGTCCTTTGCATGGCAGTGCATGTAATGTGCTCACAGGGCATGTCATCTCCCCATCTAAGATTATAAACCCCTTGGTAGCAGAAGCCAAGCACAGGGTTTAGAATGCAAAAGGCTTTCAACAAATGTCTGTTAAGCCGCATGTGAATAACCCCTTTAAATATTAGAGGTTTGAGTCAACTCTTCTATTAATATGGTAACATACATAAATATGTTTATTAATATTTACTCAGGAATATCAAAGTGGTCATGCCTGTCAAGACTTAGCTCTGGATTAGTGACAGTAACAAAAAATAAATGAGAGGGAAGAGAATTATATAACCAATTCCCTCCTGCTGGCTTTGATGCCTACAGGTATCTGGAAATGGGTGGAATACTAGAAGTAGGCTATCTCCACGATGACTTGCAAACTTAGTTTTAATATTAACCACTGTGACAGGGGCTAAGAAGACAGAAGAAAGACAAAGTATTTGCAAAGCTAAGCACAGGGACTCTTTACGCCTAAGGGGACCTCTCAACAGTCTTATGCTAGATTTATCTCTGAAGCAAAGCTGGATATGAAAAAAAAGAAAGAAAAAACTAGGAATCTCAACAATGATTACTTGATGAGCTGAAGAAGGGACAATTATAAACAATCAGAAGAAAACCCAAGTTGTGAGGCACCTTGAAAATAGCGTGGAACAACACACCAAACACCTGTAATTCATGCAGCTCTCTGGAATGGAATGACTCCTTTTCTGTAGCTTGAAATGTCGAGGCTTGCTGCTTTATTCTCAGTACAGTACTTCTTGGGTAGAGTCTAGAAAGTACAAGATGCCTTAAATAACAATAATCAGTGAAAAACTGGATGGAAATTAGAAATTGCAAGTTTGTCATCTTTGCTTTAAACAAACATGTCGGAAATAGTACTACTGTAATGATCTCATTTCCTGAAAGGAATGTGATTGCAGATGAAGGAGATTTCCTCAGAAGTATGGTTCAAGAAATATTGATTTATGGTGAATTTCTGAACTACATTAAACATTGTTCTCCTGAAGATATCACACCTATTACTGATAAAAGCACTCTGATGTCACTATCGGGCTCAGCATTCAGGGCCTCAAGTTTGGGTTCTTGGTGGCATTCTGACACCAACAGCTATTCAAATTCTCAGATGGCTTCTGTTTAGGGTTTTGTGTCTTCTGGTTTGGCTTAGTCTTGTCTTCTTCACAATGGAGCTCTAGATCATCCCTGCACTTACTGTGCCATACCATTTACCTAGCAGAGATCATAAGCCTATGTTCCAGTCGCCGAATACAGCACATAGCTCCATTCAGTTTGGTTCCCACAGTGTTTGAAATACATGAATTTCCTTAGATATGGATAAATTTTCCAGTTCACTACAGTTCTTTCCACCCCCTACTGTTTTTACCCACATAAACCATTATCTTCTTGGTCCATGTAACATGTAAGTATACAAGATGGCAAGCCCTAAGTAAGGCCTGGACTTTCCATGATTCATGATTGAAAGAAATACCCCTTCCTCCGTTTTGTTTTTGTTTTTGTTTTACTTCACACTGGCTCTGTTCCTGCTGCATGGCTGATTCCATTTAGCATTAAGTTTTCACAAGCATTCATTCATTTGATGCATGTTAAACAACTCGTATGTGCCAGGTACTGTCCTGGGCTCCAGTGACACAGCAGTGAACACAACATACATCACACCTGCTCTCAGAAAATGTCTGTTCTTACTGAAGGTGCGGGAGACATAGACAATAAATATTTCAGGTGGCAATACATATGAAGAAAACTAAAGCAGAAGAGGGAGACAGAGTATGACAGGGGATACTGCTTTTTGACAGGTGTCGGGAACATTCTGATGAGGTGACATCTTGGCAGACACCTGAATGAAGTGGCAGAATGAACCACGCAGACAACTGGACGAGCGTTTCTGAGCAGAGCCAAACCTCCTCTTAAAAAGAACGCTGTCCTTATAAAAATAGAAGATTCTAATTCTAACATACTCTTTTGGTTCTCTCAGCTGAGGAAAGAAGAAACTTGTTAGTGTTTTTCTACCTAATGCTGGTCTTTTTTACACTTTTTTTTTTTAGCAAGTAGAAAATAGTAATTTTCAAACTCTTCTTACACTTCTGCAACTTGACTTGATGCTCCTATGTATCACTGAAACAAACAACAGAATCTTATTACTCTGGAATTTTGCTATTCAAGAGAAAACTATTTAAAAAGTGTACTTATGGAATACTCACCCAATAAAAGTCCCAAGGTTACTTCAAACAGCAACAATAATGACTAATAGAGAATGGCATTATTATGTTTTTTTTTTAAAAAATTGTTTTACAAGTATATTTTTAAGTAATAAAATTTTGAGTTCAGTTGAAATATGAATGGCTTCTTTAAATATTGAGAGTTGACTCTACCTTTCTTTTAATATGCTAACACATTAATATATTTACCGATGTTTAGCTGGGAATGCCTAAGTAGCTGTGTCTTTCACTTTTAAAAGAAGCACACAGAATGGCTGCAGATGAGTAATTAAGGAAGCATAATTTGTGTTTTTGACAAATAGCAATCATTTTAGAATTTTAAAAGCAGAAAGAGACCTGAGAGATTATATACAACAATTATCTTAAGAAACGAGAAAATAAAATTCTGAGGGATAAAGTGCTCGTACAAAGACAGCAAGTCATTTATTCGCCAAGCTAAAACCTGAATCTACATTTCCTAACTTAGACCAATAGCCAAAGCTATTACTCTTACATTATACATACTACATTATGCTTGTGAATTAAAAAAAAAAAGTAAAATAAAAACACCATTAAGACTTGCTACTTCTCATATGGTTCCATACTTCTCATATGTTATGGGGTAACACCCCTTAGCTACAAAATGTGCAATATTTTTTTAGTGTCTCCATTATGCTCCCTGCCTGTGGGCACTGGCTACAAGCATATGACAGCATGTTGTACCAGGAAGGTTAATTTTCTCACATTAACACAGCTGAATGTCCCCGTAACAAACTTCTGAGCCCCAACAGTTCGTGACTGTGAAAGTTAAGATTAATTTAAGACCTTTACAAGTGCTTTTGAAAAGGTGTTAGTAGGTCTACTAGATCAGAAAGATGATCTCCAAGAAATAGTCTTCATGTGAGTACAGTTTAAATCCTGCTGTGGATCTCTGCAGGTTGGTAACCATGGGAAAGAGGAACCCAGCTACTGCTGGCTGACTGGGTTTATGCAGAATCACTGGGCTGATGGACACATTCTGGTTCCCAGTTTTTGTGTATCTATTATACCACTTTACTACTGCAAGTACACCTGGTATTTTCTTTGCTCTGCTTATTTTTTAGTGAAAAAGATTTCTATGAACAGTATCTTAAAATATACTATTTGAGGGCTTGTTGTAAAAACACAGTATGGAAATAATTGTAGTAGTTCTTCATATTGATTTGATTTTTAAGACTACCCTGAAGTGACTTAGATACTTGTTTTGCTTGTGCCTCAAATAAAATTACAGACCATTATAAATTCCTGCCACCACGTAAGGTATTATTAAAATATGATATATATTATCTATAATATAACAAATTGCTATCTCTCTTTCCAGTGTTCCCACTAATGTCACTGCACTGTTTCTATATTTTATGGACATACACACACATTTTTGTATCTAACGGAAATTTATCAGTTGTGGGTCTTGGTGCTAAATTCAGTTTAGTTCAATGGACATATATTAAGCACTTACTAAATACTAAGAACGGATTACTAGAATACAAACAAGAACTGACATCTCCATACAAGGAGCTTAGATTTAATTTAGAGCTTCACTGAAGTGTCAGAAGCCTGATAATCTTTTACTTGTTGATTCTTTATTTATACCATATAAAATCTCCCTTACCTAGAACTAACCCAACAGCAAAGACTCTATGCCTGAAACATGTATTTTCAATCCGTGTGATCCCAAGTACCCGAAGAAAGTGAAGTGTGCTAAGTTCTGAGGAGGACGTTGGTGGGGGAAGAGTTGGAACACTGTTGCAGTTTGCACATAACAGGGTCTAAAAAAATTTCTGGTGCTCAAACAAATACTACTGAAATCTTATGCTCCAACTTAACCTAAGGAAGGGACACCTTCTGCAGTGAAAATATTCCACTAGTATCAGGAGTCCCCATGCACTGCCTTCTTCCAAAACCTAAGTGGTACGCCACAGTACGGCAGAGAACTCTGGAACTACAGTGCATGTGTGGGAGATTAGTAAAGGAAACTGTGAAGTTTAAAGCAGCAGCGAAGATCGAAATACCTGGCAGTGGTATGTAAGAGATATTTGAAACAAGACATTGCTAATTTGAGAATGCCCTTAATCTAGACTCTGTGACTATCCAGAAGATTCATGTAAAATATTTGGTGCACATCATTTATCTGTTGAAAGTTTTAAGAAGTGTAGCATTACAATTTGAGATAGGATTTATTCAGAAATTTAGCTGTCAGAAAAAATAACCAATTCTTTCTCAACTGCTAAAAGGAAAAAACTGTTGCCTTACAGATAAAAGTGTTAGATTAAATAAATAAGTTTTAGTTCAGAGTATCTTTTAAAACCAATTAAGCAAAGAAATTTTAACAAATTTGCATACTAACCTTTTTAAGTTTAAAATATGATAGATGAGAAATGAGGTATTCAGTAACATATTCTTGCACGTTAGGGAAAGGGACAAAATTTATCACTCTCAAATCTTTTCAAAAATAAAAGCTACAAAAGAGAATTAAAAAAAAAACCTTCTAAATCCAATAAGGAAATCCTGGTGGTACAGTGGCTAAGCGCTACATTTGGCAACCAAAAGGTCAGCAGTTCAAATCTACAAGGCACTCCTTGGAAACTCTATAGGGCAGTTCTACTCTGACTTACAGGGTAACTTTGAACTGAAATCTACTGCAGGACAGTGGGTTGGTTGGTTGGTTGGTTGGTTGGTTGGTTGGTTTGCTTGCTTGCTTAAATCCAGTTATGGCATACAGATCCTCATTTGCAGCACATATCCTGAAAATTTAGGACAATAATATGAATATTCAGTCGAAATTTGTAATAAGACTTATCTTAAGAGTGCCCTACATGAACTCTATGCTTGAATATATACAGACAAAAATTCTTATGTAACAGTATTAATGAAAACATAGTGCAAAATATTAAACTGTGTTGGGGTCTGTAGTATAAATCACTCACTTTAAAGTTGAGAAAAGAAAAGTGGGAGTTCTTTGTTTCATCTGCTTTCACAAGACAGCATAGTTTATTTACTAAGTGCAGTGAACCTCACCTTTTGCTGGTGTTTATCACTTAAGTGATCTACTTCTAATTACGGTATTTGGTTTTTAAATAGTGGTAAACGACTGTTAGGGCTATGCCTTATTCAAAAGTAAGAACATTTATTTAGGCTTCTTGTGTAACTTCAATTATGTGTCAGTAGTTAAGGTACGAAAACCTGGTCGCACACTGGTGAAGAGCTTGGCTGCTAATCAAACTGTCGGCAGTCTGTATCCACCAGGACTCGACAGCAGCGGGTTCAGGTTCAGTAAAGAGAAAGGGACTGCCAGAAGAGCAAGAGAATGACAGAAAACGGGGGAAAAAAAGGGAAACCCACTTCTGTTGAGTCAGTTCTAACTCACAGCAACCCTAGAGGACAGAGCAGAACTAACCCATAGAGTTTCCAAGGAGCGCCTGGTGGATTTGAACTGCCAAACTTCTGGTCAGCAGTCACAGCACTTAACCACTGCATCACCAGGGTTTAACATCTGAGAAAATGTTAATGCACATTAGTATTTGACCAATGCTGGTTCCTCAGAAAAATCTTAGGATTTTCTCTCTCAATTCAGACTTCCTATCAGTAATGCCAAATTCAGTTACTGTGATGATCACTGAGCACAAGGTCTTCAATCTTGATCAACACAGTTTTTTGTGTGCATATCAAAGTCTTTATATCTCATTTTTTTTTGTTTTTTAATCTACAACTTTATGGAAGATGAATAAGCTGATTTTTACGTTAGATTTAATTAAAGTTCAAAGAGGTCAGGCAAGTGAACTATTGTTTTGAAGTTGTATACAGTTAAGCAGCCATGGAATTTGTAGCCACAACAAAGGCTCAAATGTGCAAGGCAGAAAAATCCTGTTGTTAGACAGCATCTCCCAAACCAGCCCTATTGCAATTGATTCTGTTTCCAGCCTCTCTCTGACCCCACTGTTACCCTCAAATCCCACTCAGCTTCCATGCGGAGTTTTTTATTCTGCCGCTGTTTTCTCTCCACATAGCCTCCTTCCAAACTCACATCCATGTTCCACTCATCAACCACCTCTTTAGAAAGCTTCAGGCTGGATGGCCAGGCATGAAGTGCTGGCAGGTGGTGTAGCTGTTAGCCAGCCTTGTGCATCGCAAGAGATCTGATGCTATCAAATGCCTTTTCCCCCAAAGACTAAAGAGAGCTAGCCTTTGTGAACATGCAGGAGGGGGATGAAAACAGTTTGTCTCCTGAGCAGCCAGCCTTTGTCATATTACAAATGAAATCACTTCGGAAATTTAGAGAATTAATATCATAATGAAGACGGGAGTACCCATTAGGGTGGTCTAATGTTGCTCTGGAGAAATGTGATGGATGCCCAGTGGCTGCAAGCCCTTATTTGCAGAGAGTCACCTCTGTAGTTGCCATTATTAGGAAGATGTCTGAAGCAGAGGATCAGACACAACCATCGCAAGATGAGATAGTGTTTGACTGGTTTCCAGGGAACCGAAGGATACAAGCTTAGTTGTACCTGTCACTATGGCTCCCAGCATTTTTCCCCCTTAATGTCTTTTTTAGCTGTAGGAAGTTTCTCTTTAAAGATTCGTTGCTTTTCTAATGGCATAAAGCAAGTAGTGGGAGCATATAAAAATGTTACATAGATTACAAATGAATTCAGTCTATTTTAAGACAATACGTGCCGGTCCAAAAGAACGATTTTATTTAGCTTTATTTTTCTCTTGCAAATAAATTTAGCCAAACAGGCAGAAAAGAAAACACCACTGCTAGCTCTGTGTTCGTTCACCTTTCTATGTGTGACATCGCCAGCTTTCCCCGGCAATGTGTGACTTACCCAAACTCTGACCTGCGTTTGATTTCCTTTCCTACATGGAAGCCTAGAATGTGGTACTTCCAAAATTTATTCTTAAAACCTAATTGAATCTTCATTACTGTTACACAAATATCCTTCTCTGTTATACCATTTTCCAGTGATATTCGTATATATAATAGAAAATGGGTGTCTTCTAAAGCCTCATATGAGTCCCAGACTAGACAGAATGGAAGGATAATTTTCCTGAAAAAAAATTTGGAAGACTACAAAGGAAAGGAAAGGAAAGGCTAAAGTGCTGCCTGGAAAGTAAAATTGTACCTATGTTTTCCTCCCTTCACAAATGGTTGTTGTGTCTCCCAAATCTGAATTTATACAATCTGCATTTGTCATTCTTATGACTGCAACTAAGTGATATCCATTTGCCAAAATTTTTTCCTCCAATATCTCTCTCTTTTCAAGTCCTGCATGTAGTTCATTCTCTTGAAAAAATTCAGATATGATTTTCTATTTGATACTGCTGTAAAGATACAATTATTCAGAGTTTTGAAAGCTTGGACAATTACAAATGAAAATGACTCAGGAGTTATCCCCAATCCATGTCCTGGCATCAACAAAAAACAAAATAGCTAGATTTACTTACTAATCAATTAGAAAGCAAATTTGGACTATGACAGGATTTGGTTCAGTGAACATCCAGGTTCTCTAACTGTTGAGCTGCTTTTAGTCTTCTATTATATTATCTTCTGTATTCACAACTGTCAAAGACAGCAGTCCCAAAGGCCACGTCAAATGTTCTTCGTTCATCCCAGTGAAGTAAAAGTAGGGACTCACCGAAACCTGGTAGAGCTAACGGCTTTCTGAATTGTTATTAGTCCCTTCTAAAGGGGACAAAATTTCATTCGTAAAGCCTTACTACCTGACTAGGACAATAAATTCTACTCACTCTCTAAACATAAAAACTTGCTATCCATCTGTATATATACTTCACCTTTCCATCTTGGTACTTTATCATATTTTAAATTTGTATTTTATCACATATGTTATTACTCTTTAACTTGGTCATATCCAAATCATTTTTCCCCCAGGTAGATTTTAATCTCCCTGAAAGTAACGGCTATTTATCTTCATAGTAACTAATCCAGTGTTAGGCATATGGTGAGAACTCCATAAATGCACACGAAACAGTAACAAACCGGAGTAACAACTAAATGCCATGAACTTTCTGAAATCCAGTGTAGGATAAACAATCCCCTTGTGTGGAAGTAAATATATGTATTAACATCTCTGTATCATTGTTAATTTTCTTCCAAACTACCAAACATACAGTCTGATAATAAATTCATCCTCCCTACAGCAAATAAAGACAGTCCTAATGAAAGTGATGTACCCCACTAGCATTCAGTTCCTGAAGACGACAAATGGGATCTTGGACAGAGAAGCAGCTAATGAAAACAATCACATTAAACATAGCTCTTCCGTGCTCAGTGCTCAATAAGTGAGCAGCAGGCTCTCTCCGTCTAGCTTACAGAAAACAGGAGGTAGCAGTTTGCAAGGAACAGCGTTTTAATGTGATTGGACTATAACAGACAATCTATTTACAGCATGCTCTGGGGAGCTTATAAACAAATGTTGAGTAATTTCAGCCAGCAGTAATTACCCTTGCAGCTGACAAGGATAGCATGAGACTTTCTCCTTCACCTTCAGCCCAGTCCAGAAGGCAGTGTACACAATGCCACTTCTAATTATTTCTGCATTTCTATGGCTAAAGACCAAAGTGTGTTATTAGAGAACATTTTAGAAGCTTTTTAAAAGCTTATTTATAAAGACAATTAAAAGTCATCACTATGACAGCAAATAAAATGTTCCATTCTCAGGAATGCAGGACCACATGAGCTTCTGCCCACTTACCTCTAAGGCAGTGTGGACTTGCTTCGTGTTGTCTATTGTAGTGAGCTGAGACTGAAGCTCGATTGCACAAAGAAACAGTGCAGGTATCTGGACCTTTCTCCTCTGTACAATTTCTCAGCAATTTAGAGCATATAACCAAAGTTATTTCTCAAAAGGCGTGAAATTTTGAACTGCGTGTATGTATATGGTGTGTGTGTGGCTAGATTACAGATGCTGCTGGTGATAAAATGCATGTGGTCCCACTATCTCTCTCTTCTCTTCTACCTCTCACAGAAGGCATTGGATTATCCTGGCTGGTTAAAGGATTTTATCTGGAGGGGTCACTCATATTGCATCTGTTTGAGATAAGGAAGATGTTAAAAATTCAAAGGCCTAAAAATAAACCTTCAACAGATAAGCTTCTAATGGAGTGCTGAAGGACTAAAACAATTACGCAGAGCAATCACCCTGAGCATTTGTAATTAACAATCAAATTACTTCCCGGGAGTGTCCAACAAGAGAACTTTTGTTAAACATTTCTATATGTGCCAAACTACCCCAAAGTAATTGGGGAAACCAGTGAGCTGTGGTGAGTGCGGGGTCTGGAACACCACGGCCAGCTTGGCGTTCTCTGAGCTTCCGGCTGCCTCAGTAAGTTCAGTTCAAATCCCTGCTATAGGAATTGACAGCAGATATCTAATCCTGCAAAGTATATTATTTACATTTTTTGATACGTTACATTACATTACAGCCTGTCAGGCTGCATTTCATCTCCAGCAGATAAAATATGACATAACCTCATATGACATAATGACACATCTCCCTGTCTTTCACTCTCTGTCAAACACACACAGACACATACACACAACTTTTAAATGAGAAAGTGGATTTGTGGGATCATTTTAGGACTTAGGCCCTGAAAGGATCCTAGTAGCCATCTACTGGTGACATTTTCAGCTTGACCAAAGTCATGATCCTTTTGTGACAATAACTTCACACTTCAGAGTGCTACCTAAGCTTATTCAGTATGTATTTTGCTAGTGACATGCAAATATTTTTAAATGAATGTATAGTGGACATATTTTAATATGTACATATTTAAATATACATATTTTAACACAATGTACAGTGGAGGAGAAAAGCATGTGTCCCATAATGTAAAACAACAATAAGACACTGCAAATTAGCCTACTTGAAACACCTGTAAAACAGACTGCGAAGTTTAACAATGTACCACTAAATGCACGTCCTTATCACTGCTCTCTACTCATTGCTGAGACGCAGTTGGCAGAGGGACAATAATTTGTCCTTGTTCTCGAGACTGGCAGGTGTCACTTTGGCCAGTGTGGGTTGTGAGTGACAGATATTTTACAGCTGAAAAAATGAGAATGCAGAAATTCAAGCGTGCCCCTGGGATTTCCCTGGTCATTTATGGGCAGCACAAGGGCATGGCAGGCTGCCGCGCTCACGCTGCACTGCTTGTTGCTGCGACTGCTGCAGGCAGCTGCCGATTCACAGCATTTTAAATAATATTTCTATTAACAAGGATGTGTTGCCGCTTTGATGGGAGTATGCAGAAAGCTGCTCTCCATGCCACTCTCTAGGCCGTCCATTGTATGCTAAACTGCTCTAATTGCTTTCCCGTGCTTTATTCAAAAATCTGGTACAAGCTGATTTCACTAGAAAATTGCTTACAGATTTAGCATTTTTGTGACTGTGCAGATTGTCATACACACTAACACATTAAAAAACTGCAAGTTCATTTGTCACCTCTACCCTAAAGCATCAATTTTTTAGTGTCACTTTTACCAAGGAAAAAAAAAAGACAGTCTTCTCCTTGGAAGACAGTTATCTGATGATAGCAAAATATGATTAAAAAATAAATAAAGAGACTGTAACGTAACAGCAAAAATATGGGTACCTCTCTTTTCTACTTAGCATAATTGGGAATTTGTAAAAATAAGTTTTGGAGTCAGGGCTAATTTTTGTATGTGTCACAGAGAAAAATTAATCTTTAAATTATAATATAAAGATAAAAAATAGTCTTTATAAAGTATCCAATACATTTAAACAAACATTTAAATATGTTTTTTTAGGTTTAGCTCTCTCTATGGGATAAAAGAAAGTAATTTTAAAAGACATTAATATCCCAACATACAAGTATGTATGTTGTAGCAACCCTTACGAGTGGTAGGAGGAAGTGGTTAAAATCAGCAAAAAGTTCTGAGAATTTACAAACAAGATGTTCTCCCATATTTACAGGTAGATGTGTAAAATGCAAAGATAAAAAATACCTATTTTTCAAACACAATGTAAAACAACGAATGCACTTACTTTTTGTATTGTTTATGATGTTGAGCTTGTAAAGAAAGGAATGTGCTGTTTTAGCTGTGAGTCACTTCTGACATTTAGATTTACAAGCATAATATTTGAACTCTCCTTTGTCTTAAGCTTGTAATAGCTATATCTAGGATACAACTTTGTCTACTGAATTTGTAGAACTCACAGGAACTCATCCAAATTAAACTGACATAATAAGGAGGATACATTTTTAAAGTTCAAATTTTTCTAATGTGGTTATTTAAAAGAACAATTATGCACGATGGTATACAAGCAAGAGGGATGCAAGGCTTTAGTTACAAGTCTCGTTATTTGCCTTCATTTTGCATTAACTTCCTCTAGACCACTGCTGAAATATTACCTTGAAAAATTAAAATTAAAACCATATGTTGATCAAGAAAACTTGTAATGTCACAGCACATTTCAACATTCAGTGAAAAAGAACGTTCAAACTATCTCCAAAGAAGAAGAAGGTATGTTGATGCAGACTGATATTAGAATATGTTGTTTAACATCATATGCCAAGTGTTTCATTTTTTAAAGAATTGCTTCTGTCAAATAAATTAAACTTGCATACAAACAGCATGATAGGAAATTAGTACTTTACAGTAATTTTTGTAACAGAAACAGTTTTCCTCCTGAATGGACTAAATCTCTCCATAAAAACCAATAGCATACTGAGAAACATACAGTCACAATTGCTTTTTCCCTACTTACTAATGTAAAGATAAATTGTTCTACTTTGGAAATCAAATATTTTCCTAACCGCCGTGTTTCTTTAATTAAACTGTATTCTTTATAGTGATCAAATATAATTAGCAGTAACAAGTATTTAATGAAAACAAACTGCTACTCCCAAACCTTTATTACACGTTTTGTTTAAATCCCACAAATGCTCCAAGGATCACCGTGTCTTCAGCACAAATACATAAGCATGCTCCCTCCCTCCATGTTTTCTCGCCCTCCCCTCTCTGCCACTTCTGTTTGCCAACAAGATCTAAAACAATAATAAAGACAACAAAACTTCTATAACGCCACGAACTTCAGTTGATTTTCAAATCCTGCTTCTTGGCTGAAGGCATTATTGTCAATGAAGCTTAATGCTTAGCAGTTCAAATATTTTATAGATGTGCTCTTCAAAAATCCCATTTAAAATCGCCATATAATAAAGTAACACCCTAGTATCTTTTGACTGTTAGTAAGTGATCAAAATAAGAAGAAAAAATGCCCATGCTGGACTCATTGACAGCTAGGTGCTATAGCAAGTCTTCTGTAATTAATTGTGAGTGAATGGGGGTTTGGTTTTGCAGGCTCGTAAAACTTTTCCCACATGGCTGAACCCACGGTCAGGAGACGATAGGCAACATTAACTGCCTGCACATTTCTGCAAGGCTCTAGAGGAACAGCCAGGCGCTGGGCCTCCAATCCTGAGAACCCTGGGACACAAGACATCAGTGTCTACCTTTCATCTTAGCTGAGATTGGGAGTGGGTTCACACCACAGAGGCTCCTTAATTCTCACTAATTCATTTGCTTTCCTGATTCACTTGGCTTGGGATAACCTGAGAATGATAATGAACCTGTGAGCGGAGCTCTTAGTCCCTTGTCTTTGAATGTGCTCGGCATGGATCGAGGGCTTTCTGTGAATCTTGCAAGAGGAAAAGAATCTTATTAGCACTGATTGCTAGTCATGAGGTTTTCTCTAAAAACTGCTCTTGTGTTTTAACTCTTGCTTGCTATCTGCAAAGCAGAGTATTAAGAAAAAAGTTCAGTTATTTACACAAATTGTATGTGTTTCTCAAAGATGGGATGACACCTTTGGTGTTTGCAAAAAACAGCCTCAGGTTCCCATGTATTCTGAAACTGTAACTACCTAAATTCATTTCTCAAAGAGAAACACTTTTCTACTACAGAGGTGGTTTTTCAAAAAAACATCCAAAGTGTTTATAAAAGAAAAAATTCAGCCTTAATTTACACTGGAGTTGTCAACTTCACAGGCGTTTCCTGTGGTTTTGGAATTCTGTCGAATTGGCACTTTTGCTTTTACAATTAGTGTGTTGTGGACCTTTAACTTCTACCTAGGTAAGAATTTGTGCTTCAGATGAAAAAGTCAATAAATGAAGTGGGCAAAGTGGTGTGTTTTAGTGAAGCAATAAAAAGGGCAATTTGGGTCTACTAGTCCAGCTGAAGGTGATCATTCCTCAGATCCTGAGATACTCTCAACTACAGACCAAATTATTCCCCTTTTCAGTTGTAATCGCACTTTCATGTGTTCGGTTGTACAGACCCTCCTATGCACATGCTGAAGTTATATGCAGCAGCTGTGATGAAATTGATGCACCAAGGGGCAGAAAAGGGCTTGATTCCGGAATTAAAAAGGGACCTTTGTGGCAGGGCAGAGGGCTAACATACTCTGGTACATTACAAAAGGTGTATAACCTCCAATGTCATGTGCTTATCCTCCATTTGGGAACTCTCTTATCAAGATTTAAAATTTCCTCTACAATCTGAGTGACCAGAGCAATGCGTGACAGCCATATATAATGTTAGTAAATGTGCAGCATAGGTAGTAGGCTGCAAAGCTAAACCAGAAATCATCACCATGATTTGGGCAGAGGGAACAGGATGCTAAATCAGGGAAGAGCCTCAGAGCTCACTCAGTCCAACTCCCAGGAATTTTAAAGATGTCGTACTTAGGAAAAGGAAGGTTATAAGATTGGTCCAAGGTCAAATAGCTGTTTAGTGATGAAGCTAAGAGGGCAGCTCAGAATTCAGATTCCAAGTCCAGAGCTTTGAGACAAAGCACAACCAGTGCCAGAATTTCCAAACAAACTGTTTTCACACTACAATGCACACATTCAAGGGCTTAATGCTAATGGAAAGCACAGTCATGCATTGTTTAATGCCCATGGTGCCTTCTGCAAGGTAGGATATTACGTGATTTGGACAGTGTGTGAACAGTGTTTTGTATATGGGCATTTCCTGTGTTATGAACATCCTGAACTTAACAACAGGCTGCCATAAAGTCTATTCTATTAAAAATTATGAGTTAAATACATCCAGTGCTTCCTAATCATGAACATTTGCTCTACATTGTGATGGTCAAGAAAATACTGTGTGGTTGGAAGTGTTTAAGTCTGCTACTTCCTGTTTTCTAGTCAAGACTTCTAAACTCTATTATAACCCTGTTTGTCCAGGAACATGTATGCAGTTGGATGTTGCCCAAAGGCCGTTATACAGCCCATGGCTATAATCCAATCAGTAAACTGTCCTCCTAAGTCACAGCACTGCTCTTCTCCTTTGACTCCCTGTTGCCTGATACCATTAGCTCTGTTTCGATTTCAGCTTTTTTCAAGGATACCCCATTTAACTGCCAGATGACTTTTCTACTTATTAAGTAAGCTGACGAGATAAGAGACCAGGTTTTCAGCTATTCTCTGTCTCTATTATCTCATACTATTTCCCTTTTCTACCCTGTTCTTGGCATTTGTAACTGCCCTAGTTTCTGTCCATTGACTATTGGGCTAATCTTTACTAGCATGCCAATGTATCTGTAATTCTACAAAATCACTTGTATGTTGCAATGTCATAAAAACTTTAGTTATAAAAGTATGCAGTCTGAGAAATATTTATGAAAAAGACATCACATGATAATTTCAAATAATACAAAAGAATAAGAATAGAGTTTGGGGGCTGACAAGTCTTGGCTTCCATTCTTAATCCTCGCATTTACAGTTAATGCCTCTGCTGCTAACGGAACAGCTGAGCATTACAGTTTACTCAGAAGCACCTCAGGAAGAAGTGTTGGTGATTTACTTATGAAAAATCAGCCATGAAAACCCTGTGGAACACAGTTCTACCCAACACACGTGGGGTCACTGTGACTCAGAACTGATTTCATGGCAACTGGTACCACTTACTAGGACTCCGAGCAAGGTATTTAACCTCTCTTGGTGGTGTAGTGGTGAAGTGCTACAACTGCTAGCCAAAAGAACTGCAGTTTGAATCCACCACACATTCTTTGGAAACTCTGTGGGCGCAGTTCTACTCTGTCCTCTAGGGTCTCTATGAGTTGGAATTGACTCAATGGAAATAGATTTGTTTTTGGGAAACCTGGTGGTATAGTGTTAATGTGCTACAGGTATTCCTTTGAAACTCTATGGGGGCAGTTCTACTCTGTACCATAAAGTTGCTGAGTCAGAATGGACTCGATGGCAATGGGTCTTTCTTGAAGTCTCAGGTTTTTCTTTTATAAACTGGGGACAGTAATGCCTACTTAAGAAGTCCTGGTAGCACAATGGTTAAAGTGCTCAATTGCTCACTAAGAGGCCAGTGGGTCAAATCACTAACCATTCCTAGGAGAAAGATGTGGTAGTCTGCTTCTGTACAGATTACAGCCTTGGAAATCCTACAGGGCAGTTGTCTTCTGACCTGTAGTTATCATTACGGGTCAGAATCACCTTGAGAGCAATGAGTTTGTTTGTTTTATATTGTTAAAATTGTTTTGCATTATTAATATTGTATACTGTTCAGATCACATAGACGAGGTTTGTGAAGTCATTGACATAATGTCTATCATAAAATAAAATTTAAAAAAAAAACCTGTGGCTACTGAGTGGATTCCAACCCAGAGCTGACCCTACAGGACAGAGTAGAACTGGCCAATAGGATTTCCAAGGAGCAGATGTTGGATTCCAACTGCTGACCTGCTGGTTAGCAACCAAGTTCTTAATCACTGTACATATAACAGGCTCTCAGTAAATATTACTCATTATTATTATTGATGACATTGTTATTATTATAAATAACAAAAGAAAGATGAGTGTGTGAGTCATCACAAAGCCAAAGGAACTGTTGATTAAATGGATCTGGGGCTGTCCTAGCGAAAAAGGAAGGAAATAATGGTGAAAAAGTAACTTAAATTTTCCAGTTTAAGAGACTTTCAGATAGTGACAACATTATTTGTTAAACCCCGAAGGGGTGAATCTTGGACCCAAGCTCTGTGAAGCGGCTTTGATAATTGTAGATTCATGTCAGATGAGGGCAACAGAGAGCTACACAGGCAGGCAACTCAGAAAGCCCCACAAACCACAAACTTGGTTATCAACCCATATAAGAAGCAGTTGATAAGAGAGACAAGAACAACCCCAAATCAGGACTGAGAGTCTTTTTTGGGGACCAGAAGAAAGTCAGGGGCAGAAGCAGGGAACAATCCAACATCTCAGGTAAGACAAAGGAGTAAAAGCTACAACACAGTTACAGTGGTGTCAGAAAAGACAGCAGCAGCCAGAGCTATTAAGGTCACCCAGACGGGCTATGTCTATAGCCCTTCCTATAGCAGAAGTCCACCATTTCCCAGCCCTACTGAGGAAGTTGTTACAGGCCTCTATGAAGCCCATTACGGTTCTGAAAATAAAATTTCTAAAGGACAAATTTGAGATAGTGATTGTGAAGGACACAGAGATGAATTGTACTTTAATACGAACCCCTGAGGTGGCAATGGAAGAATTCAGAAGAAATATGCAACCAGGAAAACATACAACCAAAACTTAGCACTCAGGAAGCAAACAGGAAATTAGAGGAAACTAATACCTGTTCAGCATCCATGTGTTATGCTCTCCTTTTATCTTATCAGCTCTATGCAATATGATTATCCCGCCCTTTAAGATGAAGAAATTGAGAAAAGTTATGAAATTTGTCTGAGATCACCTAGCACATCAATGGAAACTCCAGAGAGAATCAGACCTGTTATCTGCTTGATATCAAACTCTTTCCATCTATCCCTGCTGCTCCAAATTGGAGCCATGTGAATGCATGAGTTCTCTGAAGGGCAAAAAGGGAAGGGAAAAAAACAGTACGGAAGAGTCAAGGAAGTCAAGGAAGTGTTTAATGCTACACTGATTTCAGGAATTAGGACTGATAACACACTGTTGGAGTTGGCAATTAGGAAGACAGTGGTGACCTTGAGGAAAAGAGTTCCTGCAAAGTGATGAGGATGGAAAGTCAGACTGTCAGGATTAAGCAGTGAGTGAGTGGTGAGGGAATGGTAACTGGAATTACAAATTGCCCTTTGGAGAAACTTGGCAGTAAAAAAAGTAGTAGTAACTCTTAACAGCACCAAGAGCTGAAGACATGTTTTTCTTCTGTCCTGGTAGGTATGAATGTATCTGTAGGCCAATAACAACAGAGCTGATGGAAATCAACAGACATTCAAAAGAAATGGAATAATTACAAAGTATGTTTATCTAGGGAGGAAAAGAAATCTCTCTGTTGTAAAAATACTCTTAAATAGGAAGAAATAACAGATAGCTAAAAATAAATAAAATTTTGAGGTATAAGAATGATATAAGTAGAGAGATTTGGAAGTTAGAGTGAAAGGAAACTAAGAACACCTTTGTCAATATTTCTGATCACTCAAGTAGCAGACAAAAGTGTCTGGAGAAAAAGATGTTTCGAAGTAGATCTGGGGACCCAAAGAATGTAGACAAATAAATGAATAAATTACACAGAAGAAAATTTAGAGGCACATTTTGGTTAGTGTCAGAGGGAGAGCCTGCACTGAATATAGAATCTCGTTATTAGTGAATCTGGAGTGCTAAATCGCTCCAATGTGTACTGAAACTTGATGGAGCAGAGCTGTTATAAACCCACCTTTCAAGGTCCATCACAGTCCACCGAGTAAATGGATGTGAATGCAAACCCTGGGGGAGACAGACTGCTGAGTATGTACACACCATCACCTTGGGCTTTCTGAGATGTGGACCTTAATGTGTTGCATTGAAACCAGGGCAGTTAAAAATCTACAGCTACCTTCTCCTCCCACCACACGCAGAGTTCCTGGTCAGTGCATCACACCCACAGGTAGAAGAAAGCAACACTTAATCTTTGAGCCCAAATTACATTTTTTAAAGCCCACTGGTAAATCTGAATTTATGAGTGGGAAAAATGGTATTTTATAGGATGCATTTTGTGAGCATTTAAAAAATCTTGGCAGGAAAATAATAGTAGGTTTGATAACTCCCTTGAGGGAGCAGGAAAACCTCTGTAATAAATAAGTTTGGGTTTGAAAGATGGGACAAGGTGGGTGCAGAGAGGGTGAGCATCTGTTTCCTTTTCCTTCATTCTTAAAAATCTAAGGCAACTCAGTTTCCCTGTATTGACAGGGTATTATCTAACAACTCTGTAAACCTGAACAAGATAAGGGGAAAAAAAAACCTTCTATCAGTCTATAGCACTGAATTGCTTGACTTCTGGATTTTATTAGGAAAATAAAAGAAAAAACCACAACTTTTTTTTTCTCTCTCAGCATTGACATTATTCTAATGCAATGTGAGTATCATAGGTTATGTTAGCCTGAAATTCTAGCGGCATCCATGAGTTAGACTTTTTCATAAATACCTCTGTAGTGGCACATGTTGATTTAGGAAGTATCCACATGACAGTGAAACAGCTAATCAATTCAGTGGGAAAAAAAATCAATTGATTCAATAAAAACATCAAACAGGCTGTTTGCTGTCATGAAGATCAAACTACTGTTTGACAGAAGTTTTACTTTTAAATCAATGGTATTGATGTCAGTAAACACTGTGTTAAGTTTACCAGCCCATATTCATCGTACAAAAGAGGAGGACCAAGTTGCTAATCATGAAGCAATTCTGGCAAGACAGCACACAGGAAAGCCTAAACTTCACACCAATATTTTAACTTCTACTTTGCAACTCTTCCCGTCATGTCTAATTTCTTTCTTATTAACCTTCTTCAGAAGGAAACGTTTTTATAATGTGGTGCCTTTTATTATGCAGCCTAATACACATCAGGCAATAGTGCCATCGTACTGAATAGTACCTTCTGTGTTTACCCTTAAAAGAAAGGAGGATTTTAGTCTTCCTTTCATTATCTGCTTCCTTCATCCTTCTTAGCTCATACTGCTGAAATTTGTAGCATGTCCATCATTATCTAACTGCCAACTGTTTTCAGAGGAGCTATTGCTTTAAGTTCATTATTTCTTCCAATTGTAGAATCTGCAGAGCCTTTTTCTACAGCACACAGCAGCCAGCATGGTACATGTGTACAGATGAATGGTCGGGTTGTCCTTCAGAGTCTCTTTGTACCCAGCTTTACCCAAGAACTGCAGCACATAATGAGCAGCAAACACATGCTCATTTGCCTTAAAAGTGTTCAGTGAAAGCCTTAAAAAAAAGGGCCAAAATAAAGACTATACTCATAAATAACCACATAGTTCCAGAGTTTCCTACTTACCTATGAGTTAGAGGATTATCATGACTCTCCAATAATTAGTTTCCACAAAACTTCCCTGAAGTCAAGCACAGCTCATTGGGCACACGCCTTTCAAGAAGAGTTGTATGAGATGCACTTCGGAAGATTTTCAACTGAATCTGAGAACAGATGATGAAAGGCCCACCATGCAGATTGCAGGAGAAAATAGGTGAAGACTCTAAAAGTGGTGGGAGTTTAAAGGTATGTGCAAGCATATCCACAAGGCATAGAGTTACAATAAGAGAAGAAGTTACCTCCATGGCTTTCTCTACAACTCATTATTTAAAAACCTAAGCTTAACAGGTGGAGACGGTTCAGAATTTCAGAATGCAATTTTCAGAATTTCAAAGATGGACTGGTGCTTACAAATACTCAAAATGTAAAGTTTACCACCTAAAGTTTATTTGGGGACATGCAATAATGGAAGTAAATCTGCAAACAACTGTCAAGTAGCCCAAATAAAGCTTCTATTTATTTTTTCCACCTTTTTTAAATGTTAAATACACATAGCACTCTGCTATGATCAGTCCTGATCTTTTACATTATGCAGTATTAAAGGAAAGTGAAGTCAAGAAGATTAGTCATCTGTGTTGTAAATATCTGAGTTACAGAAACACAGCTGGAAAGTCATGGTGTCCTCCCTTTCCACTGTCTTTCCCATGGCTAAAGTCAGCATGGTTCCACTGAGGTCTAAAAGACAAAGATGTATTGTCACTGATTCCTGCTATGCTAACACTCAAGAATACCACCTTTAGCTATCTAGTCATTTGTACCTTTAGGTATTGGTAACAATTGTTTATGTTCAATGAACGGATTAAAATCACAATTACCATGAGAGACGTAATTCCTCACCACGCGACTTTAGTAACAACATTAAGATAGTCTGGCATAAAATATATGCAAAGATAGGACACTCTAGTCTATGGGACGCTAAAGTATCAGAGAAAATAATCAGAACATAACACTTTTCATATGCCCAGGAAGAGCATCTACTGCTGCTGCTCGTGTTATCCACACATCAGAATGCAAAGATGGAAGTTTCTTTAAAGTTTTAGATTTTGTTATAATATGATGTTGTATTTTAAAAATAGGTCAGTGGAGACATTCCCATGCTGCATTATATACAAATTTCTTTCTTATATTCTGTTTATCATCTGGCCAAAAGTGAGAACTGTCTCAATTCCTATGTTCTTACAAAATAAAGAACTGAGTTTGGCCACTTTATACCATTCTTCTGTGAACTTAAAAGGCAAGAGATCTATTAAAAGATTCAACTTTAAAAATATCACTCTTCAAATGTCACATTTAGGCTCTATGCAAAGCAATGAGCAGTAGAAGGTGTGTTGAATAACTAATTTATAAATATGAATCATTAATCAACAGCACCTAACAACAACAATCATTACAGGCACAGATCGTCAGGATTTTTCTCCCAGGAAGTCACTGGTGGATTCAGACTTCCAACTTTTTTTGATCAGCAGCCAAGTACTTAACCATTCTGCCAGCAGAGCTCCTAATTTGTAGCACTTGGTCATGGCAGCCCTAGGAAATTAATATAATGCTCAACAGAAATTCATAAATGTGTTGATCAAGAGACACGTATTAAAAATGTTCAGGGATCATTTTTACTAAGTACAGTTCTATTGTTAAAACGAGTAATATTTATTCATAGACACAAGTACTAACTGAAATAAAAGTTCTAGGAATCTCCCTCAGAAATACTTTTAAATAAAATGTTACTGTTTATGTTTTAAAAATACATGACTATTAAGAGAATATTTCTATTTTATATTTTTAATTAAAGACTTTATTGGAATAAGTGTAGACTCACACACAATTACAGAAGCAATCTACGCTGCACACCTCACTGCTGAATATCACTGTGGTCATCTTGGAAGTACTCAGCTTGGGAAGCTATGTACCAATGTCAGAGTATAGTCCACCATTCAAAGCAATTTTTGAACTCTTTTTCTGGATTGGCATCAGAGCCGTTGTCATATTACCCCTGATGTCCTGAATGCCATCAAAATGTCTTCCTTTCACTATTTCTTTTTTCTCTGGAGGTCAGATCAGGTGAGTAGCTAGGGTGTTCCAAAACAGTTATTTGTTTACTGGCTACTGTGCCACCGTGCACAATGACCATTCCAGAAGAAGTTCCAAAATTCCTCTGAAGGGTGAACTAGGTGTTGGGGTCAATGCATGGCTTCCCAAGGAGGGTACTTCGAAAAAGGCAACCACAGTGATATTCAGCAATGAGGTATGTAGCACTTAGAACAATTAAGTTTGTGGACTTAATTGTCAGACCTAGTAGGAAGATTCCTTGTATACTTTGCCCAGTTTTCCCCCCATGGTAATATTTTACAAAACTGTAGTATAATATTACAATGTCAGAATACTGACATTGATAAAACCCATCTATCATCAGATTTCCTCAATTTTATGAGTACAATTTTTTTACTCATTTTGTTTTAAAGGTTTCAACATTCCAATGTTAAGGACTATTATTTATTAAATTTTGCCAGAGTATGATGGATAGGTGCCATTCAATGCACAACCTGAAGCTAACCATCTTTCTGGTTCTATAAAATTAGCTAGTCAATGGACTTGATCAAATGTTATTTAAAGAACTGATATGCCACATGATAATAATGGTAGCATAGTCCGAGATCAAGACAGATGTTAAACAAGAAGACATGGAAGACATAAACACTTACAAGCAACTTGCATTGCTTTCCCCTCAAGAAACTGGGTCCTTTGAAGAACACTAAAAATAATACAAGACAGATCTTTAAGTTCACTCCTGTGTTGAGCATTGGGTTGATTTTTGTCAATACTTTTATTGAGTGCCCTCTGGGTATATACCACTATATGAGTAAAAGGAAACACAGGTTTATGGATAGAGAAACATCAGCAGGAGCCAGTCCTGAATTCTAGGCTGGCTCCTATTGTAGACATCCTGACTACAATCCCAAAATGGCAATCTTCCTTTTCTGTTTCACTTTTCCTACCTGCGAATTAAAAATTATGGGGTGTAGTAAAACAGAAAGTATCAATATAATAAAGTGAGAAAGAAACATTCAAGTTAGCTTTTTCCCGTGCTTTTGGAAGGACATTCTGTCCTCAGTGACAACAGTAACAGTATCTAACATTTAAGGAGTAGGTAAGTCTATATGAGAGCTGACAACAAAGCCCACACACTTAATTGTTCTAAGTGCTACATACCTCATTGCTGAAGATCACTATGTTCACCTTGGGAGTACTCCCCGTGGGAAGATAGGCATCAATACCAGTGCCTAGTCTACCCTTCAAAGCAATTTTGGAACTCTTTCTGGAACGGCCATTGTGCATGGTAGCCCAGTGGCAAGTTTGCAAACTTAAATGTATAGTCATTTGTGAGGGAGTTTTTAGCCAGTAAACAAGTACCTGTATTGGAACATCCAACCTAATCATCTGATCTGGTGCCTAATGACTTTTTCTTCACCCAAAGATACAGGAAACAGTGAAAGGAAGACATTTTGATGACATTGAAGACATCAAGGGTTATATGACAACAGTTCTGATGGCCATTCCAGAAAAAGAGTTCAAAAACTGCTTTGAAGGGTGGACTAGGTGCTGGCATTAGTGCATAGCTTCCCAAGTGGAATAGTTCAAAGGCGACCATAGTGGTATCCAGCAATGAAGTATGCAGCAACCTTTTTTAGGATGTGTTCTTGAACTTAGTTGTCAGTCCTCACATGTCATAGCTTATGCATAGCCCTGTATGTGCATTAACTGGAAATGTTGGTGGTATAGTGGTTAAGTACTACATCTGGTAAACAAAAAGTTGGCAGTCTGAATCCACCAGGCACCCCTTGGAAACTCTATGGATCAATTCTACTCAGAACTGACTGACGGCAATGGGTATGTATGCATTAACTAGTTTAATTATGACCACATCTCAAAGAAATCTGAGATTTACACACTGTCATTTTCTTCACTTTACAGATAAAAAAAAAAAAATTGAGGCTTAGGTAACTTAACCTTCCCAAGGCCAAGTAGCTGATCATTGGCAAAGCTGGATCTTGAACTCCAGTTTCTCACCACAATGCCCTTGCTTTTCTCTTATCCAGTCATTATAAAAGTGCCTCTCTTACTACAATTCATGTCTCCTCTCCTATGCTGGGTTGTAAGCACACCTGAGATTGCCCTATATTGTAAAAGGTGACCAAGTGGTGCAGTATCTAAGCATTTGGTTGCTAATAAAAAGTTAGTCGTTCTGATGCACAAGCCACTCCTTGGAAACTTGATGGAGCAATGCTACTCTGTGGTCAAGAATTGTTGTAAATCAGAATCGACTCTACATTACTGAGTCTAGTTTTTTGGTACCCTAGGACAAAGGGGTGTTATCTGACCCATGTCCGGGCACCAGCACAGAAAGACAGAACTAAAAAATAAAAAATTAAAAAATTAAAAATTGAAGAAAAAAAACAAAACACAAAAACAAAATTTCACAAGAGTAATTTTCGAATAAGCCTAGCACTGTGAGGCAAAGTAATAGGCAGTCGCCATTGAGTCAATTATAACCCTATCTGTGACAGTATAGAACTGTCCTCCACAAGGTTGGCTGAGTTTTTTTAAAGTAGATCCCCAGGCTTTTCTTTGAAGGCACCTCTGGGTGAACTCAAGCCTCCAACTTTTCACTTAGCAGAGAAGCACATTAACCACTTGTATCACCAGTGGTCTCCCAAGTAACAGTTAAACTGCCAGTTATAATAAAAAAAAAAATGAAGAAAGAAACCCCAGTTGGTAGTAAATGAGCTCTGGTGACAGAGTGGTTAAATGCTTTGTCTGCTAACCCAAAGGTCAGTGGTTCAAACCCTCCAGCCAATATACAGGAGAAAGATGTGGCAATCTGTTTTCATACAGATTACAGCCTTAGAAATTCTAGGGGGCAGTTCTACTCTGATGAGTCAGAAGGGACCCAACAACACCTAACAGTGGCAAGTCATCTGCATAATACTTCAGAGCCAGCAGCAAGCCTTAGAGCAGAATCTCTTACTAGGAAAAGACCAGAGGGGGACAGAAAAGTAAGTACATAACTATCCTACACTTTAATCCAGAAGCACTGAATTTATGAGCCCACAGAGGCCTTTTAAAAACTAGAGGAGGAATCCAGGCTGGTAGTCTTCAGAGGATACTGTGCAGAGAACAAAGCCCTGATGGCATCGAATCAAGGAACCCTACCCCCCTAAGCTGTTGTAATAAATCTCAGGAGAGATACCTCACAGTACCACATGGATCTCTTTGGGCGCACACATAAAAATATCTTCATTTCTAAAGCCATCAAAATTCCTGCCTAAAGAGCGACCATCATGAAGGAAAGTACGCATACTTCTGTCAGACGCAGGGACTGGCTGCCTGCAGCCTACAATACTAAGAGTAAGGAGTCCACGCAGTGCAGGATGTTTGATGAGTAACTCAGCAGTAAACTGAACTTCCTGGTCAGAGCCTGCCAGTGTGCACGCCCCATTGTACAGAGAGACAGACGGAGGTGATGAGCTGAGGATGGCTTCCATGCAGATGGGGTGCAGGAAAGGTGGCTTGTTAATAACATTGCTGCTCACAGCAACTTCTTATCAGCACTCAAAGTTTCAGGATCATGGACTTGTGGCTTCTTGAAAATTGCTACAGGTCTGACATAATTCCTAGTGTAATTCCTGATGTAGTTCCAATTAAAAAAAGAGAGAAAGAGAGAAAAGAAAAAGAAGAAAAGTCTTACAGCACTTCAAAGGACTGTGGGAAGGCTGGTGGTGTCAAATGACTGATGATGTGAAATTTTATGTCTTCTAATCTTGCAGTATTCATACCATTCTAGAACAAAAATTTTAGGGTTGGTGTTCCAGCTATTTTTTTATTAAACTAAATAAACAAAAGCAAACAAGCAATTGAAAAGTATTTTCCTACAAAGATTTTCAATGGATGCCACAAACAGTTATTGATGTTAGAACAACCAACCAAGTATGAAGGAGGAGTTCATTTTCAGACAAGTTATCTGGCCAGAGTACTGAAATTTCTGCATAGGGTCAGGTGACTTTTTACTAAAAATGTGATTAACACAAAACCAAATAGGAAGATTAATTTGAGCATCGTTGGAATTTGACAATGTAATTACACACTAGCTCCTTTCTTCACACTGTCATAGATGATACTCTTACAAAATGATGATATTCTCTTCTTTTCAAACATATAAATCATAATAAACATTCTAAATGTCTTTCTGAGATAAGCCATAATGAATAAATGTCTTACTGAGACGTTTCTTACTGAGAAAGCTCAGAATTGACAATGAGTATCATGATAATTCGCAACTGTTTTATTGATCCTATAAAATGGACAGTGCTTAGAGTTTCTAGAAGCATTCAGAATGAAGCAAAAAAATTAGACGCTGGAATTCATGGATCAATATATTGTAAAATGTATTCTATAGTTTCTCCTTTCTGCCCCTACTTTTCTCTTTTCTACTATATGAACTCTTACAAATAGGGTAGTTCCAACAGAATGAAGGTAAAGTGAACTTATGTCTCTAAAAAATAAAGGATGAGGAAAACATTACATTGTCAATGCTTGAGAACATGTAAAAAGAACAACAAATACTTTTATTTTTGGTGAAAGATTCCTATTTGTCAGCCACATGTAAGCATATAAAGTTATTGCTCTAACCAAATGAATCTCTAAATTGAAAACATTTTAATTTCTCAAACAGAAACCAAACTTAGTGCCACTGAGCCTAAACCAACTCACAGTGATCCTATAGGACAGAGTAGAGCTGTCCCATATAGTTTCCAAGGAGCGTCTGGCAGATTTGAACTGCTGACCTTTTGGTTAGCAGATGTTAGCACTTAACCACTACACCAGCATGGTTTCCTTTTTTTGTCTAAATTTATATCACCACAAGAACTGGGTAGGACAGGGTGTGGAACTATACACTGTATAAGTTCAAAGTCACCAAAGAAAATGTTGACAATCAGATTAAGGGATATGATTTAAAACTATGAGATAACATGGTGTCTCAGTCACCTGGTACAACTCTAACAGAAAATACCACAAACGGATGGCTTCAAGAAGAGAAATTTTATTGTCACTGTCCAGTAAGCTATACATCCATTCAATATGAGAAGTTATCCCAGTCCAATAGGCTAAGAGTCGAAATTCAATGTGAGAGCATCATGGCACAGAAACCTCAGGTCCAAAGGACCTGCCCTGCTCTCAGTGCTGCTTTCTTAGTGGTATGAGGTTCCCAACACTCTGCTCACCTGCATTTCTTTTTCTCTCTCAAGGGATTAGCTCACCACAATCCAAGCCTGTAGACTGAGTCCCCCATTACCAACACAGCTGCCGCCCAGTCTCCCTCACCACCACCACAGAAGCAGCGTCCATGGCACACGAGGGAAATCACACCATATTGGGAATCATGGTGGAGTCAAACCGACACACATACTTTTGGGAGGCAGGGGAGACACAATGCATTTCATAACACAGGGAAAACTACACAACGCATGCATGATTTCCACTGACTTGAAGACTGCTTGAGCCCACTAGCTACTGTAGGCTAGAATCTGGCTGCTGTTTAAGCTATCTAATTTCTTGCCCTGCCCTCTATTAAAATCAACAGACTTTGTTTCTGAAGATCTGAATTTGAGTCTCTCTTCTGCCACAATACACATGTGACATTAAGCTTAAAAAAAAAAAAAAAATCTAGAAGTCTATCAGTAATCTTATCTGAAAAACACTTTGAGACCACTGGATGCATGAAGTGAGATCATGAATATTATATACTTTTGATATTAGGAAGCATTATCTATACACATATTGCATATTATTACTATTAATACGAAACTCAAGGTTAAGGCATTGGCCCCTAGCAGAGACTATTATGTGCATAAATTTACATGGTAACATTAACACTTTTTTCTGCTAACTGGAATAATTCATTAGAACCTTTAGGAATGATTGAACTTGGCTAATGTTGGAGAGTATTCTTTATACACCAGGTATTATATTAGACATTTTAACAAAATAAATCTATTGCCGTCAAACTACCCCACAGGGTTTTCAAAGAGCAGCTGGTCAGTTTGAACTGCCAACTCTTTGGTTAGCAACTGAGCTCTTAACCACTGTGCCACAGGGCTGCGCTAACATAATAGATGACAGTTAATCACTGGGCTAAACCTATAAGGTAGTATCAATCCCCATTTTATGGATTAAAATACCAAAGTTCAACAGGGCTTAATGTTTGCTCAAAATTACTTAGTAAATCTTACCAGGAAATGTCTACAGTGTGGTGCATCATTGTAGAAGAACAATTATGCTGGATACATAAAATTAGATTGTATGGTTTGACCAATACAAGAGTATAAAAGTGACAGTAGGAAAGCGTATCTTAAAATTGGTTCTATCTGCGTTAGATACAGTATACGAGAGAAAACTGCTGCTTCTGTTACTGGCTCTTTGAAAAATAATTTTGGAGCACTAAGCCACCTAGTTAGGATCCTCAGAGAAAAAAAAATCTTCATGCTGCATGTTAGATACGTTAAAATGTTCGCTGGGAGGTACTACAGCAGCCAGAATACTGGGTTTATGTGATGTACTTTGGAAGCACAAGGCTAACAATCACACTTAAAAAAAAAAAAAGTCAAGTAAACATAGCCTGCTAGGGCATTCTTATCAAGGTGTAAGACAACTAGACTTCTTTGTTAAAAGTAAAAACGTTGACATATTTTTTCCGTTTCGCTTAATCTCTGATCGCTTTTCGGGTGGTGGGGGAAGGGTTGAAGTTAGAAGCGAGAGCGAAGTGATGAAGGGAAGCAGCCAGAATCTGTCTCTTCAATATTGCTGCTAATCTGCTCCCTGCCGCCAGTCCTGCCACTCAGCTGAAGGCTAGCGGCTGGTGCCAGTGTTACGGTGAGCAAGAAAAGGGAGAAGAGAAGGAAGAGACGGCGGCAACAGATACTGTGAATGCAAGAACAGAGAACACCGAAACCTTGTTTGCAATAGCAGAATTTTCACTAGACTCTCAAAATACCCTAATTTAGCCGTGGTTCAATCTAGTGTCTTTTTTTTTTTTGTACACGTGTGCATGTATCTACCCATCTATCTACTTTTTTGTATTCCAATTAGTTACATACTTAATTGCAACTTTTCAAGAACAGCCTCCTCCCCCGGAAACCCTAGTGGCCTGGTGCTAAACAAAAGTTCGGTGGTTCAAATCTGCCAGGTGCTCTTTGGAAACTCTATGCGGCCATGCTACCCTATTCTGTAGGGTCGCTATGAGTCGGAATCGACTCATCAGCAGTGGGTGTTTTGGGTTTTCAATAATAGTATTTGGGCTTGTTATTTTTCTTCCTATTTAAACAGTCCATCCCAAAATAGCTAGGTACACACATATGAACATGCAAATGTCAAATACACTGAAACAGACAAATCTATTTATAAATAGTTATCAACCCACTGCTCTCTTCAGTGTTACTGCTTCCACAGTAGACCCAATTGGTCTGTTTTACTCGTATCTTTGCTTTAATTGAAAGATGACTAAAGTGATGTTTTGCTAGAAGGAAGCCCATTAAGTTTTTGAGGACCTTAAAGAATAGATGACCACCCAGGTGAGCTAGAATCATGCGCTTCTTTGGGTATGGAAGTTTATTCCCAGTTAATGCGCCAGGTTCTTTTCTGGGCTAAATCATCAGACAAGTCTCTGCTATAGAAGAACAGTCCAGCAGGTAATATGCACCGCCAGTACACTGCCAGCATGTTGACAGGCATTGTGGTGGATTTCATACTCTGTGGGGATGTCAGTTTCCACGGAGTTCAAACAGCAGCCCTAGCGAAGGCAAACTCCAAGTAGTAATTTTGCCTGTCAGGAATGCTGTGCCAGGCAGATTTAGCAGTGGCCTGACATGTCCAGACGTTAAAGGAGATTTTGAAAGGACAGGAAAATCACTCAGGATTTCTTTTCTAGTCATTCCTAGCCATTCCCACCCATCAGAAACCTCAGCCCTAAATCAAGAAGGTCTTAGCAGCCGAACAAAGGGTCACAGAAGAAGAAATTTCCTTGTCGTAGAGGCAGGCTTCATCCCTGGAGCTTTACTCATTTCAAGTTAGCGATCTTCATTTTGAACCAGAATGTTCCTTGAAGGCAGTCAGATGCACTCTCACCTAGGTTCCCAACACATTCCACTGTGGATTTTTACATAATGCATTGGTTTCTGGAAACTACTTTTCTCTAAGAAGGGACTAGAAATGAACAAGAACTTTTTTTTTTCTGAATGAGAAGAAAAGGCAGTGTTGCTCTGCCTTAAAACCTATGTTTGCTCTATAAACATATAAATCATCCTTACTTTCTCTCAGTGCCTAGGTATTATCTGAGAGAGAAAGGGGGGGAAAAAGACAGAGATGAATCTAAAGTGTTTGATTATAAAACAACAGTAACTAATTGATATGGGAAGAACTTTACTTCCTTAGAGTTACTACTGACTTCAAGTTTTTACTTCACAATGATTAGCAAATAAGATCTACATAATCTATATTTTTTCACATAAAAAGGAACTGTCACGGATGGCATTTAGTAGAATGATTGTTATAGACTCTTTACATGTGTCGAGTATCTGCCTTAATCAAATCAATCAAGCTCTCTAAATATGGTCCATCTACTATAATAAGAAAATCATTTTCTAATGTGGAAACTGCAGTACAATGCCTCTAGTTGCTATGAAGCACGGACAATGTATCTATAAAGGGAATTTCTTTTCTTTTCTTTTCTTTTTTAATATAGGTTTCAGGTAGATAGAAAAGTAAGTATGTTTAACAGAGACAAGTAAATACATATAAAAAACCAGACTGATAATAAATATTCTTCACATTTTACCATCATGTGCCAGGAGTATATAAAAGATCCTACATTTGAATCTGGAACTAGCAAGTGAGAGCCTGCTCATATCAGCCCTGAACACCACCAGCATTCTATCCCTGTCTTTGAAACTACTCTGAGCATCTTTATAAGCGTTGTCACATGCTCTCATTTGACACTTTCCTTGTGTAGAATCTGAGCCACTCTGGAGGAAAAATAAGCTTTTTCCCAAGTGGACTAGAGGGAAATATGGCAAAAACATCAGGTTGCTCCAGAAATTTTAGGGTGGAGGTGTTATAATCTTGATCCTGTCTAAACAGTCAGCTCTTAAAAATGTCCTATTTGCATTTACTTAGTATCAATGTTATACCCACATGTTTATTTTAAATGATTATACCCATTTTTCTTTAGCTGCCTGGCATAGGCTTAGTTCGTAAATTCGTACAGCTCATCTAACACTATCTCACCCTCATCCCATCTTTCAATTTTGTATTTAAACAATAAAAACTTCATAAAGAATGCTATTTATGGGCTCAGTAGGATAACTTATGAGTTTCAAGCATGTCACATTCTTCCACCTCAGATAAATGCCAATACTATTCAACTCTTTTTTATTTATCTTTAATTAGTTTTGTTATCCTATGGGCCACAGCAATCTAAACCATCACATGTGGGTATGACGATTAAGTTTGCAAACTCATCCTAGGGAAAAGTGCTACATACCTCTTTGCTGAATATCACTATGTTCACTTTCAAAGTACTCCCCTTGGGAAACTATGCACCAACACCAGTGCCTAGTCCACTCTTCAAAACAATTTTGGAATTCTTTCTAGAATGGCCATTGTGCATGGTGGCACAGTAGCAACTTCATGATCTTAATTGTACAGTTGTCTGTGAGGGAGTTTTTAGCCTGTAAACAAATATCTGTACTGGAACACCCTCCCTACTCACCTGACCTACCTTTCAGGACAGTTTTGGAACTCTTTTTGGAATGGCCATCAGAGCTATTGTTACATTATTCTTGATGTCCTGAATGTCATCCAAATGTCTTTCTTTCAATACTCCTTTTACCTTTGGGTAAATAAAAAAGTCATTGGGTGCAGATCAAGTGAGTAGGGAAGGTGTTTCAATACAGTTATTTGTTTACTGGTTAAAAACTCCCTCACAGACACCTATATAATTAAAGTTGGCAAACTTGCCACTGTGCACAGTGGCCATTCCAGAGAGAACTGCTTTAAAGGGTGCTCTAGGCACTGGCATTGGTGCATATTTCCCAAGAGGAGTACTTCAATGGTGACCATAGTGATACTCAGTAGTGAGGTATGAAGCACTTAGAACAATTAAGTTCAAGAACTTAATTGTTGGATCTCGTATACAAAATAGTTAACAATATATCTAGTAATAGTAATGTCCCAGTAGATGTTAACTAGCCTTTGAGACAGTTTGCAGGATGGAACATTTATGGGCTTAAGATTCAGTCATCCCTGTAAACAGAAAAAAATAGGTTATATCATTCTTTTCGGGTTTAGGCAATTTGCTTAATCCATCCACAGATATTATCTTCTTCATATGCTCTGCTGTGAACTAATGCACGTGAAGCAAATAGCACACAGTTCTTGGCACATAATACAAACTTAAAAAGAAAAAAGTACCCTCCTGTTTGTGAAATCCAATAGCTTTTGTCAGGTAATGTGACAACATTTCCTTAGCATGATCTAGAACCTTTGCTCTTTTCTGTTGCAACCTGGGCTCCTTGGTCTTTTGCCTTTGTGTTTCCCCATTCTCATTTGTGTGCCTGTGCTTTTCTTAGTCCTTTGGCTCCTTATGTGTAGATATTCTTATAGGTTCTCATCTCAGAATATTTTTCTTTTCACAATACATTCTAGACTTCAACTACCTTGTTTACTCTCTAAGGTTTGCATTTCTGTCCCATCACTTCAGTGTATGACCTTGTTTCATAATTCTCAGAGGAAAGAAAGAATCCAGCATGTAGGAATCTCATCCTCCAATCAATCTCTCACCTCACCTGCATCTCCTGGTTGCCTCCCATTTCACTTCTGTTGCAGCATACAGTGTGTGCTTTCTACAAAAACAAGGGTTATTTCCTCCACCTTAACTCCAGATCTCATCAGCTTCAGCTGTCTCGGGGGCTTTACTCCAGCTACCATCATCTCTTCCTACTTGACCTTCCCTTTTCTACAGAATTTTTCCTTTAAATATTCAAATAAGTTGAACATTCTTGTTTTTTAAAATGACAGCAAAATGATAATAAAGCCCTCTATTTTCCCCATACCTCTTTCCACCTTTAAGTCTTTTCTCTCCTTCACAATCAGGTTTATAAAAAACAATGTCTATTTGTAAGGCTTCCTCCTTCCTCATCTCACATTCATCTTAATTCAGTTTGATTTCTGGACCCATCACATCAAAATTTTTTTCATTGAAGTCACCTGTGAGACCCATGATGCTAAAATGAATAGATATTTTTCTGTACTCATCTTTCCTCACTTCACAGAAGCATTTCACTGAGTGGTCTGCACCCTCTCATTGTTTGTCTCTCATGACACCATGTGTTTTATTTTACCTCATTCTCTTGTAGACAAGTCCTTGTCTTCTTTGGCTAGAGAAATGTGCCCTCTATCTCTAAACGCAGATGTTCTTCAATCTAGGTTCAGGTACCTCTTTTCTTCTCACTCTCCCATCTTGTCATAGCAATATATAAAATACGTCTGCTACATGTTTCTAAATGATGTATCCATAACTGTCTACATCTCATATTCTGAGCTCTAAAAACCTGAGAAGCTACCCATATTTATCTCCAGTGAGAGTTGTTGCTGACAAATTAAGTTTATACTTCAATTACTGAGCTCTAAATATTCTAACCATGGTACAGTTTGGGACAAAGGGATCTGTATCCACTTCCCTGGTATCAAGAATAGTCCTCTTAGTTGCTTTTAGAAGAAATCTAGTGGTAATTTTTGATGCCTCTTTCTCTGCCACTTCACTCACCAAATCTTGTCAATTATACTTCCTCTTCTCTTTTCTTCTCCACTGCCACCACTAACGCCTACCATCACTGCCTAGTATTCTTGATATAATCTCCTACTTAAACTATGGCCTTTTGTTGACCCCCATCTTCCGCCTCTCCTAGAAGCAAGAATAAAGTGCAAATTTTACCATGCTACTTCTCTATTTAAAATTCATCTATAGATTGCCATTGCATTAAATACTAAAATCTTTACTATGGAACTAAAAACTTTGTATGATCTGGTTTCTGACTCTCTTTAGAATTTCATCTTTGGAGAAACAAATTACCAACTTTGTTTGGAAAGGGAAGAAGCCCTGGATAATTAAAGCACTACTAAAGAAGAAGAACACACTGGGAGGCCTCTCGTTACCTGACTTTAGAACCTATTACACTGCCACAGTAGTCAAAACAGACTGGTACTGGTACAAAAAGACACAGACAGATCAATCGAACAGAATCAAGACCCCAGAGATGACACCATCTGACTATGAACAGTTGATATTCAACAAAGGCCCTAAGACATTAAACTGGGGTAAAAACAATCTCTTCAACAAATGGTGCTGGCAAAATTGGATATCCATCTGCAATAAATTGAAGCAAGACCCATGTCTTACACCTTATACAAAAACCAACTCAAACTGGAGAAAAGACCTAAATATCAAATCTAAAACAATAAAGCTCCTCCAAGAAAAAGTAGGAACAACAATGAAAGTTTTAATACACAACGTAGACAGACTTCAAAATCTGTCAAACAAACTACAATCAGCAAAAGAGAAAATAGATAAATGGCAACTATTGAGAATCAAACACTTTCGCTCACCCAAAGAGTTTATTAAAAGAAGTAAAGGGCCACCTACAGAATGGGAAAAAATATTTCGCAACTATGTATCAGACCGATGCCTGATCTCCATAATTTATAAGTTACTACAAAATATCAACATGAAAAAGATAAATCATCCAGTTAAACAATGGGCAAAGGAGATGGACAGACACTTCTCCAAAGAGGAGATCCAGGCAGCCAAAAAACACACGCAGACATGCTCAAAATCATTAGCTATTAAAGAAATTCAAATCAAAACAACAATGAGATGCCATCTCACCCCAACAAGGTTGGCCATGATCCAAAAAACACAAAACAACAAATGTTGGAGAGGCTGTGGAGAAATCGGAACTCTTCTACACTGTTGGTGTGGTCGCAAAATGGTGCAACCTCTTTGGAAAGCAATCTGTCACTCCCCTAAAAAACTGAATATAGATATACCATTTGACTCAGTAATTCCACTGCTTGGAATTTATCCTACAGAATCAAGGCCATTTACAGCAACCGATACATGCACAAGAATGTTTATCACAGCACAGTTCACAATAGCAAAAAGATGGAATCAACCCAGATGCCCAACAACAATGGAATGGGTAGGTAAACTATGGTATATATACTCAATGGAACAATGTGCAATGATAAAGAACAATGACGATTTCAGGAAACATAACCTGGCTTCAACTGGAGGACATTATATTGAGTGAAAGTAGTCAGTGACAAAAGGACAAATATTGTATGACATCCCTACCATAAGAACTTAAAAATAGACTCAGGCATAGAAAAAAAAAAGACTCTTTGATGGCTGCAAGGGTGGGTAGGGAAGGAAGGAGAGTGTAGTGTATAGATTAGATAATTGATAGAAATTTGGTTGGGTGAAACTAGTGACAACATACATTAGAAAGGTCAGTTTTTTTATAATTTTAAAATTTATTGCTACTGTACACAGTGTTATTGTGTATTTATCTACACATTTGCTGATTGCTTTATTCTTGTATCTCATACCTTCTGATACTTGTTGCTCTCTTTTGATGTACAATCGTTAGAAATTTCTTTTGTAAGGATATGTTGGAAACTCTTGGATAGAAAGGTCAATTTTGACTGGACTTCAACATAACATGATTACTCCTCCCATCCCAGCCCAATATTGCAAGGACAGAGTAGTGGGGGCAGGGGGGCAGGGACTATGTTCTCAGGAGAAATTGAAGGCAGTTGGCACAACCAGCATTTTGTTAATGAGGGCTCACTGCACCCCATATTGGTGAGTGGCATCTGGGGTCTTAAAAGCTGCCAAGCTGCCATCTGAGGGTACAGCAAATGGTCCCAACTCAATAGGATCAGATGATCCTATTGACCAGAACAACATGGGGGAAAGAGAACCCAGGAGATAGAGAGACCCATGTGAGTGGGTCTCTACATCAACTAGGGACCTGAAAAACTGGATGGTGCCCGTCTACCACCAATGATAGACGCGATGGAGGTCAGAAAATTGAGTATCACTGGCAACACAAGAGTAAGTAGGGGTGCACCCACAGATCTCCACTAAAAGACTGCAATTGATGGACGGCCCCTGGCCCTGATGCTGCCCCTGTCCATAACTCATAATGAAGTTCAACTCTTCAGACAGCAATAGAGCAGACTTGGCAACACAGAGTGACCATATCTTGTGGACACTTTATTGTTCTGTGCATCTATAGGATAACACCCTGCTGACCTCTTACTGAAGGAAGGAGAGTGGATAGAGAGGAGGGGATAGAAGGCTATTGGGAGGTTAAGACATGCATGAAGCAGAGAAGAAGAGTGTGCTGGTACCGGACAAGGAGAGCAGTGGGAACTGCATATAGGTGAGCATGCAAATTTATATGGGAATATACATTTTCATTCAATCATAATTTAAAAAAAAAAAGAATTTCATCTTAGAATCTACTTCCTTTTCATTCTCTAAGCTTCTGCTACTCTGATCTTCTATGAATTTCATGAATACTCACCATTCTCTCTAAACATGTAACAGTACATGTGTTTCCATATATACTGCCTAGAATATATATCTAGCATCCTTAACTGGGAGCCCTGGTGGTGCAGCGGTTAAGCACTTGGCAGCTAACCAAAAGGTGGGCAGTTTGAATCCATCAGCCACTCTTTGGAAATCATAAAGGCAGTTCTATTACTGTCTTACAGGGTTGCTATGAGTCACAGTTGACTCAATGGCAATGGGTTTTTTGATTATTAGCTTAGTTAATATATTCATTTTTTTCAAGTTCCTACTAAATTGAAACCTCCTCAGAAAAGACTTTCTTAATTTCCCTAATAAAAATCAGTCTCTTATAAATATCTCTGATTCTACCATTTACTTTTTCTTCACAGCCCTTAGAGACATTTAATTTGAATACCAATTTATATGACTATATGTGTTTCCCATACCAGACAGAAGATCCGTGAGGGCAGAGAACTTCTTTACTTCTTCACCACTGTATTTCTAGCATACTACTGTACAGAAGGTGGATGATAATGAATAAAAACTTCTATGATCCTTGTCTAACTTTGATCCTTTTCTTAAGTATCACACTTCCACTTTCAAATGGATTCTTGATGTATCCACAGGCAAACCACCAAGAAAACCAAATCAACCTGTTGCTGTCAAGTCAATTTTGACAGGTACCTTAAATTGAGCATATCAGCCAGCAAACACATCATCAAGCTGTCCCTCCTGCATTCCCTCTCTGTTACTGACATCCTTTACTTTCCTCTAAGTTACCCATTCTGGAACATTGAACTCATTTTTATCTTCTCTTTCCTTCACTCTTCATATCCAATAATTGTCCAGATCAGTCACTCTATCTCTGTGATGTTTTTTAAATGTATCCCTCCATTGTTATTCATAATGATATGTTCCTTGTTCAGGTGTTCATCATCATTCTCCTAAATCCACCGAATGGCCATCCTACTGCCAAAGGTCCACTTGGACATTGTATATTCTATATTGGATTGACTGTGAGACAGCATAGTGGTTAGGAGCACAGACTGGAGCCACCATTTCTAGGTACAATGGTATCACCAGGGAGCTATAAAAGGTGTTGACTACATCAGGTGATGGTATCAGGAAAGACAAGAAAATGACTGGCTAAAATTTCTGTGCAATGTTTCTGTGCAATGTAAAAAATGATTATTTTGCATAAAATTAGCTAGTTATAACAAAAAAAATTATGTCAGCCCAGCTTACATGTATCAGTATATCTACAAGGCTAAAACTCTCAGCTGATTTACTGTTCGAACCTTCTAAAGCATCTTAGAGATGTCGTTGCTACTCTACAATGATGCTCCAAATCACATGGTTTTATCTGCATGCACTACAAGCCCGTGCTGTCATTTTCTTTGTTGTTTGTCAGCATTTTTATAGTCTCTGATTTTGACAAATTTTCTGTTGGTTTAGCTGCATTATTCTGGTAATTAGCACTTCTGAACCTATACCAGTAACTTTAAGAATGAAATGGTAATTAATGGAAAAGAAAGAAAAATCAAAAAATGCTTCCACTTAGTTGCTAATATGTAACTAATAATGTAATTCAACATAGAAAGATTTTACAGATAATTTTGTTAGTATTCATAATGGTAACTGAATATGGGGCTATCAAAATGTTATATTTAAGCAATTTACAACTAAATTTATCACATTATTCTATGATTAAAATTGATAACAAACTTATATCTAACAGTTCTTTGTTAACTAAAGAAAACTGACAGTTTTATTTCTTGACACATGCTAAAGAATACAACTTAAACTTTAAATTCAGTTCCTTTTTAATTTTAGTATTTTTGAAATTTTCTTCAAAAATATCAATGTTACCAATACATATTTGAATTTAATAAAATTTTCAGAATTTAAGTTTGAATTATGGTTTAAAAAAGTGATACGTTAACAAGCAAGTTGGTGAAAGGTATTATTTTGATGAAATCATTCGTGAGTTGGCAGCTTTGCAGGCCACATAATTCTTATTTAGCTGAGGTTTTGCTGAGCGATAAAATGCTTGTGTATTTATTCCTGTTTATTTAGGGTATTATTTCATTTATTAATATACTTACATACACACTTGTCTACAATTTCTGCATTATTTGAGCTATTAATAATTAAGCAAACAATGCATTAATGTATTTGATGTAATAGTTAAATTTAATGTTAAAATGAACATAATTTGATGTAGTTCTTATAAACATTTTTATTTCAAATACTCTTGTTTTCTTGGAAAATTTTTACTTTAACCACATAAACTTGGCAAATGAATGTGTCTGCATGATATTGTAATTTAAGGGTGTAATTTTAATTTTGCTAGTTGTTTATGTCACTATTACCATCCCTACTCTCAGTGATACATGAGAATTACAATTTATGAGTAACATTAGTACAAAAAACAGTACTAACAATTTTGTATGATCTGGTACAAGAGGAGGTCCACAGGGGCTGGGGCGAAGGGGACAACACCATGAGTTACTACCCTGGGTAACATCAACCCTAGTGATACTGCTGTCTGTCTCTGCATCTTCTTAATTAGAAGACTATTACCAAATTGCGTAACTTCCTATGCCTGGTTGTAACAGGAGGACAACAACGGTAACTATGTATGGGGTTATCTAAAAGTCAAAAAATTAAACCCACTGCTGTTGAGTTGATTCTGACTCATAATGATGCTGTAAGACGGAGTAGAACTGACCCCATAAGATTTCCAAGGCTGTGATCTTTATGGAACAGTCCACCACACCTTTCTCCCACAGAGCAACTGGTGAGTTCTAACTACCAACCTTTTAGTTAGCAACACGGGCCACCAATATTGGGATACAGTGATTATACTGATTATAAGAATCAATATAATTAAGCATGTAGAAGAGTGCCTGACATATACTAAGAACTCAATATTGGTACTATTATTATTAACATAAATTTTCTAAAAAGTTAGGCAAATCTTGTGACTCTCTGTCATGTCTCTTTTTTGACAAAAGAAAAATGCCGAGATTCCTATGTAAGATATCCAACTATCTGGTCTCAATCTACCTTTAGCACTACTCAGTTCAATCTCCCTCAGTGTCCAAACACACCAGATTAATTCCGTGTTCCCCTAGTACATGTGCTTTCATGTTTCTGTGTCTTTGATTATGCTGTCCTTTCAACCTGGAATGCCTTCTCCAAGTGTCAAATACTGATACATTCAAAGCTGAAATTACTTAAGTCTCTCAGTTTGAGTTAATCATTGTTTCCTGTATCTCTCCTAGAGTTGGTGCCTGTATTTAGCACTTATTTTAGTTTTGCCTCACATTATAGTTAATTGGATACTGTTGTTTCTGCCTCCTTGTCACACCGTCGCACCGACCACCCCCAATCATCCAATTAGCTAAAAGCTCCATGACAGCAGCAACTACATCTTACACGTCTTTGTATTACACACAACATCTAGCAAATTGATCAACCAACAGCAGACATTCAATGGTTATTTGTTTATTTGCAAAAAAAGTTAAGGTTAAAACAAAAATAAGATGCTTGAAATTTTAAGGGATACTACCTACTTGACACAAAGACAGAAGACCATTTATTGTCATTTTTGCCAGCTACTTAATCATATCTTGTATTAATGATTAAGCACTATGTTAATGTAAACTATTACTTTATATTTAAGACAACAATCTCAATTTTTGAATATTTCTGTTATCAACAAATAAATAAAAACCAGGCACATGATATCAACCATTAAAGAATTCATGACTGACAAATAAAGGCTGACAAATTAAGCAATCTGAAATTATCTTTTTTCCCAAAATAAAAAAAGAATGCATTGCTCACTACTCCACTGAATAATGTTTACTAAGTTTCAGGACAGTGAGATGTTTTTTGTTTGTTTGTTTGTTTGTTTTCCTTTTCATAGTCAAATTATTTACCTTAGGAAATATAGTATCTTCAAAGACAGTAACAGAATCCTGAACAAAAACTTAAAATGCCCAGAGATGTAGTGCCAGTTAACTAAAAGTCTTTATATCCCTTCCAAACTACAGTCTGGCTTCTATGAGGACCAGGATTCTTTGTCTTTTTGGCAGTCTCTTTAGCTGAACTTGGATCTAAGCACCCAGTGCTCCTTTCAAACAGTTCAACAAAGCCAGGAAAGGAAATTGTGCTGACCAGCACACCTATTCTAAGACTGAAGATGCTTGCTTTTTCAGACCCCATATCAGTTCAACCAGTGTATCTCATGGCTTGGATCTCATCTCATTATTTTTTCAATTCATACTGGACCCACTGTTAAGCTATTTTCAGTCATGCTCATTGACCTAGATTTTCCCCCAGTGTAAGCTACTCCCCAGGAGTATACTAGGTACTTGAGGAAACTGCATTAACACTTGCAGGTATGGTATGAAAACTCGGTATCAGGTGGCTGAAAAGAACTACCTAGGAGGCTATTAAACAACACCTTCATATGCTGCAAAGAATAGCTTCTCTAAACATCTAATGTACAAATCATGGGAAGCCCACAAACAAGGAGACATTGGTTCACTAAATAGAAGGAAAAATTATTCAGATAATAGAAAAAGACTTGTTGCTGTTGATTCCAACTTATAGCAGCCCTATAAGGACAGGGTAGAACTGCCCTATAGGGTTTCCAAGGAGCAACTGGTAGATTCAAACTACTAACCCTTTGGTTAGTAGCCAAGATCTTAACCACTATGCCACAAATATTTTTTAACCCTCTAATAGAAACTGCACAGTTATTAGCTACATCCTCATTGTAGAGCTGTCTCTGACTCAGTATTGAGGATAGTACAAAATTAAAGTCCTATTTTGGAGAATATAAGTGATCCCCTCCCCTGGAGCTTCATTCTCCCAGTCTCTGCCATCTAACTCAAGAGTCTTCTGAGATCCTTTGTAAATAATGTTTTACTTTCCCCCATTTGAACCTTGAAAGCGGTATATATTCATTTCTTAATCACACTGTTATATCAGTAGATACACTTAAATTACACTAGCTTCAATAAGAGTAGCCAATTGCTGTTAGTTTTTGTAACTGAAAAAAAATCCAGGAATAGATGTGAAAAGATTGGCCATTTCCAGGGGTTCAAATGACACCACCCAGATCATTCAGTCTCTCCAGCGTTGAACTCTTTCTCCATTTCTCCACTCCCTGCTCTTTTGTCCTTTATGTTTGGTTTCATTCACCAGCAAGTTCTTTCCATACACTAGTAGTCACTGGAAAGGCCCAGACTTGAGCTTAATAGAAAAATAAACATTTCAATAACAAGTCCTACAGTGAATCTCATTGGCCTAAGTGGTGTCTTCTTTCAACTTCAGTAAGTCACCCATCCAGTGCCTGCTCTATGCTGGGTGGCTGGAAAGGCAGTATAGAAAGGTGGTTAGGAGGATGCACTCAGTGGGCACCATGCCTGAGGAATACCTGCCTCTGCTCTTCCTTACTGTGAGCCTACTGCCCAAGCCTGAACTGTAGCCTGAAGGGTGTCATGCTCATATTGATCAAGCATACATTATGTGCCCACTCCTCGGCAGGAGGACGTGGTCATGAGATCTGGTTTGAGATCAGAGAAGGAAAAAAAATTAAAAGGTTCTTATAATAAAATTAGCAGACAACTACAAACATCTACTACAACTACCATATAAAACTTAAAACAAAGGCTAACATTGTAGGTACTCCATGTCATCGTGTTTCTTATACTGCACCATTGGTACTTGTTTACCAGTGCATCTCCTTCAATAAATCTGGAACCTCTCAAGGTCAGGGACTGTTTCTACTCAGCTGAGGCAGTATCAAGTATACGTAGTGGTTTAGCAAATAAGAGGAAAAATATTTCCAAGTTTATTCAGAATACTTTCGATTATATTTGCATGTTTCCTTTCACTCACTTAAGAAATACATAGCTACAACTGCTTTAGAAGGAAACTACACAACTTAATAGGATTTAATGACCTGTCTACTGTTTAAGAAAAGAACTGTTGAAGATTGATACCACTATCTTTGAGGTTTACTGCCCATTATAGTACTTTAAAAAATACTGGTGAGAGGCTATGGAGATGAATTAGAACTGAAATTAAGTTAAGGTTGTTGATGGTTCAAATTTATTACCATCAAAAAAGCTGTTTACTTGCTTCTTTGAAATATGCCAGTGGGTTTAACCCTGTCCCCAAGTTAAAATTTGTTCACTGTTCACTAGTCTCTTCTAGGCAGGACCTGTGGTATACACAGAGGCCCACGGCTAGACATGCGTTTTCAGTTTTTGTAGCATCCAATTTTTATGCCTCCAAAATAAATTTGCTGTCTGGGATTATCAATTTATCTTACAGCTTAACTTCTTTTTAAAAATGACCAAACAGAAGCTTTAATAAATACACAACTTAGAAACAGCCAAGACAGGGAGAAAATGCTTTCTTATGGAAGTGTATAAACTCTTCTAAGCCTTGGAAGAAGTTATTGGCTAAACATCCAAAAGAGTTAATGATCTTCCAGAAGAATAAAGATCAAACCCAGTGTCCTCCACAGAGCACTAATGGCCCAGTACATTAAATCTTACACTCTTCTTGAAGTGATTTCAGTCTCTCTTTGCCCTATTGAAAGCAAAAGTCTACCTCTTTAAAAGGGACAAAGGATGAAACTACTTTCGGATTACATTAAAACCATATGCTGCCCAGGAAGTTCAGCATTAGCAGGCAGTAAATCACATTTCTAGCCTGTTTGTTGTTTCTGGGTGTTGCCACAAACATATTACAGTATGCGATGCCTCTGAGTGGCTAGATATCCTATCAATGTCGTTTGGAAAACACATGTTCTGTTAGTGGTGCATTGGGTTTTAATTCAGTCTTTTCTTCTGAGCTGGTTAAGAGATCAAAACTCATCATTTTCTAAATATGAATAATAAACACTTTGGTCGAAATTAATTTAGATTTTACCCTTCTCTCTCTCTCTCTCTCTCTCTCTCTTTTGTTTCAGCTAAACTACCACTGCCCATTAAAGTTGTGTATATAAATAAGTCAGGTTATCTTTTCCTTTGTGAGAAATGCTGTTTTATCTAACAGTCGCTTTCTTAGTAGTTTAGTACTCCACCACTCTAAATTAGGACACTTTATCTTAAGGCTTCATAATCTTACAAGACTATAATTGGAAAGTTTATAAAAAAAAAAAAATCCTGCTTTGTAAGCTTGGCAGCTGAGATAGAAGGAGGGAACGAGAAGGGCTACAGCAGAATTACACCATCACTGCTAGCCTGACTCCGTTTGACAGAGCCGTTTAATATTTTGACAAGACAAAATATAAAGCAGCATTTTATTCTGTAGAGACTTCACTAGACACAAGCATGGAAGTGCTTGTGATCAATAAAGTTTGCGGTGGAGAGTGATTTATTTACAGCAGGGTATTATGTAGAGAAAGAGCTGTGATATTTCCACAGGCTTTGACGGCATAATGGGCCCCTCTCAATCCTTACAGGGAAGGGTTAGATTGTCATGGTTGCTCAGGCAGTATTCAAAACGTTATCTGATCAGCCTTAAAGACTTCAGAACGAGACAGATGATTAGTTACCCTAAACGATCCTCATCATGCAGAAATTGATGATTTAATATAGTCAATGACAGACGATTCCATTTGTACTAGATAAAGTGTCTGCGGTTTGTATCAATCATAATAGAGTTATTATTGAGCATAAAAGAAAAGCATGTTTAATATCATTAATTCCAGATATGTCGCTTTCCACATCTGGCATTCATCCATAGGCCAGAACCACTCCAGGCTATCATTCCTGCCTCTGTGCTGGCAACTCCAGTGTTTTTTGTAATTTCAAAATGTTTTTCAGCACCTCCAGCTAGGCGCAATAACAGTTTACAGATTACCTATGTCACCACATTTTGACAAACTTCTCAATCTGATGTGACCTTCATCTTTAGCCATCTGCTTGCCTTTGTTTCTGCTCTTTTTTGATAAACCTCCACAGCTTAAAGCTGTAGTATTTTGTTCTATACACTGTACTTCTAGGTCAACATTTCACCTGTGTAAATCCAGAAACACAGACTGTGGTGTAAAGATGGTGACCTGGGTTCAGGTCCCCAGGTACCTGACCCTCCCTGACCTCCTTAGTTATATTTTTCATCATTCACGTCAAATGCATTTTGATTGCATGGAGAGGCTGGCACACAGTCAGAATGAAGGGAGCATAGGTGGGAGCTGGGGTGAGGGAAGATGGAAAAGAATAATCAGTAAAACTGCAAAGACTATAAAAGTCAAAAAAAATAATTTCTACATTTGTCTTATCTGCAAATAATATAACAATGGAAAAGGCACATAAATAATGAAGGTAAAGAGACACAAACTTTCTGGAAAACAACATTATAGTTACCTGAAGACTGTTTTGAATATATATATATGTGAACTTTTAAGTACTCTGTTTTCCAAGTGACGTGAAACAACAAAAAAGTGAGTGCCTTGAATATCATGTATTCCATCTTTTAATGAGGAAAGTCCTTATTTCATTAAGACAAAGGAGAAAAGAAGAAGTCTCTCAGACTTAAAGGACTTCTGTTCACAAACATTTATGCAGTGCTCTGGGTTGTGAAAGACAATAGCTAAATCTTTTTTTTTTTTAATAAAAATTTATTTAGAGATTATTTTTTCATGTATTTATTCAACAAGTACTTGTTGAGCACTTACTAAGGCCAGACAACATTCGAGCACTAGTAATATATCACTGAACAAGTGACAAAAATCCCTGCCCTCATAAAGCTTACATTAAAGCATTGATCACTGATACAAAAGGAGTTATGAAAAGTCAGGCAGTTATAAGTAGAACATTTTTGAAAACTAAGAACTAGCTCAAAATAGCTTGAAAACTAAGAACTAGCTCAAAATAGCATGTCTGAAAGAAGATAAACAAAAGTCAAGGCCTTTCTATAAGAGAGGGCATGGATAGGGATGGAAAAACACTAAATAGACAAACAGGTGAGTGTTAATTTTGGTGAAGGATACGACGGTGCACAATACTGGTGAATCTGGCCCAGTCTGGACATGGCAAGGTCGTAGAACCTCCACAGACACATTCAGAATCCCTGAGAGACCAAATTGCTGGGCTGAGGGTTGTGAGGAAAATGGTTTCAGGGAACAACTAGCTCAAGTGGCAAAACATGATTTCTAAAGAAAATGCTGTACATTCTTTCTTAAATGGCATCTGAAGTCTTAAAAGCCTGTGAGTAGCCATCTAGGATACTCCACAGTCTTACTCCTATGGGAACAAGGAGGAATGAAGAAAACTAACACTATGAGGAAAGTATTAGTTCAAAGAATTAATGCACTAAATCTATCGCAGCTTACATCGGACTGAGACCATTACAGCTAAATGGTGCCTGACTACCACCACGGACTGCTCTGACAGGGATCACAATAGAGGGTCCTGGACAGAGCTGGAAAAAATGTAGAACAAAATTCTAACTGAGAGAAAACAGGCTTGCAGGCCTGGCAGACACAGGGGAAACCCTCAGTGTGGCTCCCAACACCCTTTCAGCTCAGTAAGAAAGTCACTCCTGAGGTTCACCCTTCAGCCAAACACTGGGCAGACCCGTAAAACAAAAGGAGAGTAAAAGGACATGCCAACTCAGGGACAAGGACTAGAAGAGAAGAGGAGAAGGAAAAGCTGATTATAGGAAACCCAAATTTGAGAAAGGGGAGTGTTGACAAGTTGCGGGATTAACTAATGTCATAAAACAATATGTGTAGTAATTGTTTAATAAGAAACTAGTTTGTTCTGTAAACCTTCGTCTAAAGTACAATTTAAAAAAAAAAAAAGCCTTCTTCATCCTTTGGAGGTGTTTGTTGTTAGGTATACTAGGAAATAGAAAATGTCACTGCTCCTAGAAGCATTTCAAAAAAATAAACCAGACACCTCTGCCACTGAGTCAATTCTGACTCACAGAAACCGTTCCTACAGGGCAGAGTAGAACTGCTCCACAGAATTTCCAAGGGCCACTTGGTAGTTTCAAACTGCCAACTTCTGGTCAGCTACCATATCTCTTAACCACTAAGCCATCAGGGTTTTCCAATGCATTCAGTCCATCAAAATGCTTGTCAACATTGCTACATTTGTTTACCTTCAGTTTGCTTGGTGGAGTCAAGTCAAAGAAATTAACAGTACTTCAAGGGCAAAGGGTTAGTTTTTTCAAGTTTAACCTTCACTGCCTTAGCTATTCTTGTTTCCACGTGATTGATGAGCCAAGACAAAGTCCACCTATGTTTCCATACATAATCTACCCTCATTCATGATAAGGTGACTAACAAATCATGTGAGAAAACTTATAGCTTTTCAGTTACTTTGTTGAAAAATCTGTATGCTGTTGAAGAAGTATCAAAGTATTTAAGAAAATATTTTTAGCAGAGTAGTAAAATCAGATTTAAGTATCTCAATCTTTCTCTTTGATCTGATCAACGTTACCCTGTATCTCATAACTGGCCCTCTGTACAAATAATCCACTCAGAGTCAAATGTCTGGTGGCCTAGGTCTGGCTCTTAAATTGCCTAACAAAATCTCTAAATCTCGGGTTTCTTGTTTTCAAAGTCAGGAGAAGATAACCATCCTGCTTGTTGCAAAGGTTTGTTCTAGGAGTGATTTTTAAAAGTAAAGTATGTTGCAATAAGAAGAACCTGAGATACTGTCCAGTCAAGCTCTCCTATTTAATAAACAAGAAAATCGAGGCCCAGGAAAAGTAAGAAATTTAATAAAGGTCAGTTTACTTAATAGCAGAACTAGGATTAGGTTGTAGCTTCTGCTTCGTGTCTACTGATCTTTCTTCTCCATGAGACAATATAGTAAAAAAAAAAGTTCTGAAAACTAGGAAACAAATAAAGAATATAGGACTAGAATGCTAGTAGAATAAAATAATATGATTTTCTAAATCTGACTTTTGTACTTCTCAAAGAAAACCTTCCTAAGCATCTCACAGTGGATTTCCTTAAAGAGTTACGAGGAAAATTTTTTTAAAAATATTAGTTTTTAAGCCCTGGTTAAGCAAGGTACTACTAAAGAAGAAGAACACACTGGGAGGCCTCTCATTACCTGACTTTAGAACACGCTACACTGCCACAGTGGTCAAAACAGCCTGGTACTGGTATAAGAACAGACAGATCGATCAGTGGAACAGAACTGAGACCCCAGAGATGACACCACCTGCCTATGAACAAGTGATATTCGACACAGGCCCTAAGACATTAAACTGGGGTAAAAACAGTCTCTTCAACAAATGGTGCTGGCAAAATTGGATATCCATCTGCAAGAAACTTAAACAAGATCCATATCTTACACCTTACACAAAAACCAACTCCAATTGGATAAAAGACCTAAATATCAAACCTAAAACGATAAAGCTCATCCAAGAAAAGATAGGAACAACAATGGAAGTTTTAATACACAATATGGACAGACTCCAAAATCTGTCAAAAAAAACACAATCATCAGAAGAGAAAATAGATAAATGGGATCTATTAAGAATTAAACACTTTTGCTCATCTGAAGACTTTATTAATAGAATTAAAAGAATACCTACAGAATGGGAAAAAATATTTGGAAACTCTATGTCAGACTGACACCTGATCTCCATAATCTATGCCAATAATCTATAAGATACTACAAAATATCAACAAGAAGAAGATAAATCATCCAATTAAGCAATGGGCAAAGGAGATGGACAGACATTTCACTAAAGAAGAGATCCAGGCAGCCAAAAAACACATGCGGACATGTTCACGATCTTTAGTTATTAAAGAAATTCAAATCAAGATGACAATGAGATACCATCTCACCCCAGCATGGTTGGCCATGACCCAAAAAACACAAAACAACAAATGCTGGAGAGGCTGTGAAGAAAGTGGAACCCTCCTACACTGTTGGTGTAGTTGCAAAATTGTCCAGCCTCTTTGGAAAGCAATCTGGCGCTTCCTTAAAAAAATGGATATTGATATACCATTTGACCCAGTAATTCCACTACTTGGAATATATCATACAGAATCAAGGCCTTTCACACCAATGGACACATGCACCAGAATGTTTATCGCAGCACAGTCCACGATAGCCAAAAGATGGAATCAACCCAGATGCCCAACAACAGAAGAATGGATAGGTAAAGTATGGTATATATACTCAATGGAGCACTACGCAATGATAAAGAGCAACAATGACTTCAGGAAACATCTCATGACCTGGTTTCAACTGGAAGACATTATGTTGAGTGAAAGTAGTCAGCGACAAAAAGACAAATATTGTATGAGACCTCTACAATAAGATCTCAAAAACAGACTTGTGTATAGAAGAAAAGATTCTGACAGCTGCAAGGGAGGGGAGGGAGAGAGGGAGCGGGGAGGGTTTAGATTAGATAGTTGCTAGGTATCTGGTTGGTTGAAATCGGTGACAGCACACATTAGAAACAAGAACAATATTAAGTGGACTTAAACATAACATGAGTACTCCTTCCATCTTAACCCAATATTGCAAGGACAGAGTAGCCGGGGCAGGGGGCGGGGGACCATGCTCTTAGGTGAAAGCGAGGCCAATTGGCACAACTAGTGTTTTGCTAAGATGGCTCTCTGCACCCCACATTGGTGAGTGGCGTCTGGGGTCTTAAAAGCTGCCAAGCTGCCATCTGAGGGCACAGCAAATGGTCCCAACTCAGCAGGAACGGATGCTCACCGAGGACCAAAATGACGTGGAGGAAAGACAACCCAGAAGACAAACAGGGCCACATCAGTGGGTGTCTACATCGACTTGGGACCGGAAGAACCAGACGGTGCCCGGCCACCACCAGTGATAGCCGCGATGGAGCTCTCAGAGAGGAGTCTCACTGGCAACACAAGAATAAAAAGGGGTGCACCCTGAGATCTCCACTAAAAGACTTCAATTGATGGTCCAGTGGTTTCAGGGTTCCCCTGGGAGCATGGCCCCTCACCCTGATGCTGCCCTTCCTGCCACACTTCGGACAGGAGTGGATTGGACTTGGCGATGCAGTGACCATATATTGGATGCACTTTATGGTTCTATACATCTATAAGATGTCATCCTGCTGACCTCTGGCTGGAGGAAGGAGAGTGGGTGTAGAGGAGGGAAAAAAAGAGACTGTTGGGAGAATGAGACATGTATGGAGCAGAGAGTAATAGTGTGCTGTCACCGGGCAGGGAGAGCAGTGGAAGCTGCATATAGGTGTGTATGTAAATTTATACGGGAATGTACATTTTCACTCAGTTATATTAAATAAAAAATTTACAAATATATATATTAGTTTTTTTGTAACAGTGATTCCACTTTGTACAAAATTTTAATGCATGTAAGACTAATGTCCATCAGTGATCATCACGTGAATACATCATATCAAGTTTGACATCTTTGTTCTCAATCTAATAATTTATTCAATTATGTGAACAGAATATTGGTTGAGCCTAGTAAGACAATAAATTATGGTTATTTTATTTCATTTCGTGATGAAAGCTAAACCTTAGCTATCTTTTTGATGATTTAATACTCCCAAAGAAAAGAGCCAATCTACCCCCAAAAAATATACCAGTGAGTTTAGACAGACTTTCTGGTCATTGATAGGTTTAGCTGTGACATGAATATGTATACAAAGAAAGTCCCAATCAATTTTTGACATGCAAAATGTGCAGGTTCAAAAGCAAGTGACCACAAAGTCACATTTTCAAACGCTAAACAAATCAAAAATCTTCTGAATCAGAGTCTAAGAAGAGTACTCTTTGGTTCTGTATTAAGCTCATTAAGTTTGCAATTAATTAATTCGTTTATCCTCAACACATTTCAAATGGCCTTACCCTCTTGCCTTCTCCAAAATGCCTGAGCTGACAATTACTACTTTCAACTGTGTAATTATAGATTCAAAATTAAAAGAAAAAATGGAACCTGTGGCAGAATAGAGGCTGGAATCCTCTGTTGCAGTGTGCAAATCTAACAAAGGCTACATGAATCCAAATGAACCTGGACATCTGTTGTAGAAACTTAGAACCAAAATTATGTACAAAGTCGTTCTGATGTAGGGAATGGTCTAAGCAGTGTTCTGATGAATTTTCCACTTTCAAACAACAAATACTGTTTCAAGTAGCAACAAGAAAGAACATTGGTTTGGATTTTTCTTCTTTTCCTCATTGCTTTTTTAAGAAAGACGAGTGCTTTAAAATGTTTTAAATTTTTTATCTGTGGTTATAAGCCAGCAGAAAACCTAAGACTTTATACTGTAGAAACTTATTTTGACATGTACAATTCTGAAAATCAGGGCTAATTCTAAAGTGTTTTACTGTATCATTGTATTTTTTGTTGTATATGGATATGTTAGGCTTCTTAGAAAGCCCTGTGCTCAGACTGCCTTGTCATTTTTGCTTCTTAGGTTTTTGTCTTACTGGAATTCTGTTCCTTTTCTCATATCAAAATTCTGAATTTCTTTCACGTACCAGTTTAAGTCCAAATTCAACCACAGATCTTTCCATGAATGCTTTAGGTTCTGTTGCCTTTCTTTCTTTTTAAAATTTCCAAAAGTAATACCATCCAGATACATTTATTATTTCACTAAATTCATATTTAGTACCTGGCTCGTTCCATGCACTGTTATTAAGCACCAAACCTACTAAGAGCACTATATGTGAGAGTGATATTCTTTCTTACATACTCTGATCCAGAAGGGTGCTCTTACATATTACCTCATTTAATCCTCATGGTATTTAAGTTAGGTAAAATAGTCATCCCAACGTTATAGGTATGAAAACTGACCCCATTAGGAGATTGGGCTACTACCTCAAGGTTTCAAAGACAATATTTCTTCCTAATCACTCTCTGTATTCCTCATCGCTACATCTGCATTGATGCCTAGCTCTGTGAGAATTTTGGTGTTGTTCTTTAAGCCTTTTTCCCATTCCTTGACTTGCTAGAGAAAAGGTACATATTCGCTAAAATATTTATTGACTGATTGCTGAGTATGAGTTTGATTCAAGTTTTAGTAGAAACCTATGCAGATTTTTTTCAAAGACTGTGTAACACAGTTGGAAGGATTTTCTGTATTCTAAATAATAATATTATGGAGCAGAGAGGAATAGTGTGCTGTCCGGGCAGGGAGAGCAGTGGAAGCTGCATATAGGTGGGGCATGTAAATTTATACAGGAATGTACATTTTCACTCAGTCATAATAAAAAAAGAAAATAAAAAAAAATCATTTAAGATTCATAGTTAGGACCTTAATAAGGCTGAACAACAACAAAAAAAAAGGCATAAATAAGGACACTGAGTAAAATAGTATATATTACTCAAACCTAGCCTCTAGGATAAAGATACTATTAAAATATACAGCCATAGTTTGTTTTGAAATCTGGCCAGTCTAAGAAGTCAAAATCACAGAAGCTCTACTATCTCAGTTTGGTGTCTCCAGAGAAACCAAACAAGCTTTGCCAGACATCCATATATATTGGAGGCAAGTCATACCTTCAATAAACTCCCTTTTTGATTGATTTGCTGCTCACATCATATCACTACACAAGGGATGACTACATCAGATCATGAAATGGAGGATGATCACATCATTACATGACTGCCAAATTACTGAGAACCACAATCTAATCAAATTGACACATAATGACTTACTTAATCTCTTGGGCCTTTGTTCTTCATGGATTTGATGAAGAATAACCACCTTTGAGGATAGTGAGTAGGGATATTGGGGAACTGTCTGGCACAGTGCAGTGAGTCAATGAATGGAAGCCATATTATCACCTGCTTTGGTTATACAGCAATGGTTATTGTTTACCTCTTACAGAGTCCCGAGAAGAATGGTAGCTAAGATAGAGAAATCCAGCAGAGAAGACAAAAGCTAGGGTTGTGGCCCTTAGCCCCAGCAGTATATCAGAATCACCTAGCCTCAGCCCCCAAAGGTTTTGAATAATTGGGATCCGGCATCTGTGTTTAAAAAAACAAAAAAATCCAGCAGGCAATCCAACTGATCAGGTAGCATGGCAATTTGCTGATGTAAAACACTGTGTACTTCTTTGGGAAAAGAGCAACGGGGTACACATTCAGACAAGAGGACAAGGGAGCCTCACACAGAAGGAATTCTAGGCCACAGCAAACTAGGAACGGTTTCCCCTGCCCAGTAGATTTGCCACGTTCCTTAATCCACTTCTAAATCTCTTCCACTTCCAAATCTTCCCTAGTAAATTCTATCTCCCTCTCCCAGGCACTCCTTGGAAACTCTATGAAGCAGTTCTACCCTGACCTCTGGGGTTGCTTTGAGTTGGACCTGACTCGATGGCAGTAGGTTTGTTTTGGGGTTTTCTCAAGCTTAAAGCAGACTACTAGGAAGGAAAAAGAGTATAATAGAATGATTTTTCTCTGTTAAGAGAGCTCCATAACCTATCTTATCAATATACTGAAAGATTTGAACATTCTCAACCTTTCAAGTAATGTGCATTCTAAGTGTAACAGCAACTCAGATTATGCATGTATACTATCTTAAAGCAAACTAGGCAGTCACCAAGGACAAAATTTCTCCTTCAGATCTCTATAAAAATCTAGACTCTCAACTTTGTGCTATTCTTTATTGAAAAACAAAACAAAATTCATTTGAGACCTTCAAGAGAACAGCAAATCAAAAATGTGACTCATTTTCATTTAATAATAGTTTACATTCTATGTATATATTCACACTTCTTGTTGTTGTTGCCTATAGCTGAGTCAGTTTCACTCATAGCAGCCCTGCAAGACAAAGTAGAATTGTCCCATAGGGTTTCCTAGGCTGAAATGTTTTCAAAAGCAGAACACCAATCTTTCTCCCCGGGAAACCAAAACCAAGGCCACCACTTGGTCCAACTCATAGTGACCCTATAACCAAAAACCAAACCCATGGCCTCTGAATCGTGTCCAACTCATAGCCACCCTAGAGGTCTGAGTAGAACTGCCCCATACATTTTCCAAGGAGTGCCTGGTGGATTTGAAACGTAGACCTTTTGGTTAGCAGAAAAGTACTTAACCCACTACACCACCAGAGTTTCCAGTGACCCTAATGGTTAAGCGACTTTAGGACACAGTGAAAATGCTCCAAAGAGTTTCCAAGGACCACCTGGCGAATTCAAATTGCTGATCTTTTGTTTAGCAGATGTAGCACCTAACCACTGAGCCATCTCGGTTTCCTTCCCAGGCAGCAGCTGATAAATTTGAACCACTGACCTTTTGTTAGCAGCAATTGCTTAACAGTTATGACTGACACACACACACACACACACACACACACACACACACACACTCAAAAACCTCTGCCATCCAGCTGATTCTGACCATAGTGATCCTATAGGACAGATTAGAACTTGCCCATAGGGTTTCCAAGGAGCAGTTGGAGGATCCCAACTGCCAACATTTTGGTTAGCAGTCAAGCTCTTAACCACCCACTGCACCACCAGATATCCATTGTACCACCAGGGCTCCTTATGTTCACACACATACATATATATTGTTAGTAAACAAAAATATCATCTTTTGAATATTAGGGTATCATCGGATCACCTGGCTTTATAGAAATTCAAAGAAAAAATCATAAATCAAAAGCTGTAAATATGGAATCTCTACCACGACAGATAAAAACATGAAATGTTTCCATAAACCATAACATGTTACTGGAAATTTCAAGTTTATCCCTGCCTGATTTTTATGTGTGTCAGGATTAAGTATTTCCATATCTCACCAAAACTGAATTTTATAGCTCTTGAAAAAAGAGCACTGGTACAGTAACAGTTAAGTGTCCTGCTGCTAAACAAAAAGTTCACAGTTCACACCCACGCACCCACCCAGAGACTCCACAGGAAAAAGATCTGGCAATCTATTTCCACAAAGATTACAGGAGGAAACAAAAAGAAAGAAACCCTATGTGACAGTTCTACTCAGTCACATGGGATCACTATGAGTCAGAATCGACTCAACTGATTAACTGTCTACATAAGAAATCTCATTTAGAAAATATTTCATCTCAAGTTGCCTTACTTATCCCTAGCATGCAGTGCCCTATGGGATTCTTTCTCCTTTATCAAGAATAATATGCATGTTAAGGAATCAAAGAACCAATTGCTGCAGTTAAGAATTAGACCCATGACACTCTGGTCTGTGCCTCTAAGGCAATGGAGGCATGGTAGCTAAAAGTGAGGCTCCTGGATTCTTCAACTAGCACTACATTTCCTTAGGGTGCCTTGACACTAATTTCTAAATTTATCTGGACTTCACGTCCTTGATCTTAAAATAAAGCCAAATAATTCATGTGTGATGAGCTTGCTATAAATGTTAAACGAGATCTACACATACAATACTTAGTATATTCCTTGAATATAAATATTGGTTAAGAAATATTGTCATTACTATAATTATTATCAGCTGATAAGAGTTTATCATTTAAACCAGCATGAGATTAGAATTTAAGCTCTTCAACAGCAAGGTCATGTCATACTTTTGTGTTTTTAATATACAGTGACTGTGGACTGTATGACAGACTGAATGGAAAATGGCTAGATGAGTGAACCAACTAATGTAAATGTACACAAGACAATACAAGATTTATAGCCAAACTATCAATTATATAAATTTAGTCAACCCATCAATTAGGTAGAAATAATAATCATACTAGATAGATAGTTGATTGAACTGACCTAGTGTTTAATTTCTGAATTCATAGGCTCATACACGAAGGTCCAGCACAGCAGAACTCACATTAATATCTGAAGGGATGGACATAAAATCATTGGGAAAGGTGAGCGTGGCATTTATATCAAACTAGAGCAAAGGTATTGGGCACATCTGTTGCAAAAGATCTCTTGAAAGCGTGAAAAAGCAAAGGTGTCACTTTGAGAACTAAGGTACACCTAACCCAAAACATGGTGTTTTCATATGTAGACAATGAATAAGAAAGCACAAAGAATCAATGCTTTTGAATCATGGTACTGTTGAACTATATTGAATATACCACAGGAGACCAAAATAACAAAGAAATCTATCTTGAAAGATTTACAGCCAGAACGCTCCTTAGAAGTGGGGTGGTGAGACCTCAGCCTACGTATTTTGGCCTTGTTATTAAGAGTGACAAGTACCTCGAAAACAACCTCAAAGTAGAAGAAGATCCTGAACAAGACGGACTGTCTCAGTGGCTTCAACAATACACTTTTTTTTTTTTTAACTGTGATTGAGTAAAAGTGTACAATCCAGTTTAAATTTGCATGCCTACTAATCTGTAGCTCCTTCTGCTCTCCTTGCCCGGTGACAGCACACTCTTCCTTTCCGTTCTATACATATCATACCCTTTTCACAATCTCCTGTCCCCTCCTCTCCACTCTGTCCACCCCCTTCTAGTAAGAGGCTAGTAGGGCAACATCCAATAGATGCATAAAACCATAAAGTGCACACATGATACGGTCACTCTGTGTCCCTAAGTCCAATGCATTCCTGTCCAAAGAGTTGACCTCAGTAATGATTTATGATCATGTGGCAGCAACAGGTCTCGGGGCCTTGCTTCCAAGGGAACTCTCAGGCCTTTCGACCATCATTTGTAGTCTTTTAATGGAGTTCTTTGAATGTATCCCTCTTTATCTCATGTTGCCCCTGGGACTTGACACTGTGGGCCCCATCACAGCTGTCATTGATGGTGGCTGGGCACCGTCTTCATCTTCTGGTCTCATTCAACGACGGGCTTAAATGTAGCTACCCGTGTGAAGATGGTGCAGGAGCAGGCAGTGTCCTGTTCTGCTGAATACTGAGGTCACTGTTCATCAGAATCAACTTGACAGCACCTCACAACAGCAGAGTAAAAAGGAAGTACAGAAGGCTGGAAACCAGGGAAGCAGCATGGGAATAGGGAGAGCAGAGAACATAGACAAAGGAAACTTAGGAAAACTATGAAGCAGGGGAAGCAAAGGGTAAAGAAAAATCATTTTCTTTCCTAAGAATAACAACATGACTGCCTTGGAAAAATTACACTAGGCATTCTGATACTAAGAAGAAGTGAACACTGAAGTAGCCACATTTGCTCCTGGAAAGGACTGCCTCCACCTTAAGTATTACTAGAAACACATTATGCATTAAACAAATGTGGATACTTCTTGGTTGCTTAAAATTTGAAACTTAAAATCATTTTAAAAAGTACTGAAACCATACTTCCAAAAATATAAACAAGCAACAACACTGAAAACAACAAATTTAACAAACTTTTAAAACAATCTCTGTAGCTAGAAAATCATAAATTAGAAACAGATTGATGTCCGTGTTCCTAATTGGACCTCTGGCATAGATTTGATTGTAGTGACAACTACCACTCATTTATTGTATTAATTTTCCCAAGGTCACCTGGCCGATATCCCACCATCACAGAAAATTCCACTTCTATGAATTTGTTTCTTGTCACAGACACATCAGATGAAAAGAAAATGAGTTAACAGCCAGCACTTAGGGGCTGTTGAAGTGGCAGAAGGTTCAGTTCCTTTAGAACAATGACTCTGGCTTGACGTTGTGTGATTGTAAGGTAAAATACTGTCTCACCTGAAAAAGCCTTTGTCTATCACTGAAATAGTATGCCTATTGTTAAAAGTGAAATATGAATCTCCAAATTTATGAGAAACTGTGCTGTTAGTCATCAAATATATCCAAGTATTTTTTAATTGTCTTTGCTCTGTTTTCTAAAATGATATTACACATACATTCTTTTCAGCTCTCTCCCTTTCACACACACAGACTGCATGCACTTGTCAAAGGATGCTCTTTAGTCAGCATCCTGTTATCTGAATCTTAATGCTATTAAATCTCCAATGTGTTTGAAAGAGAGGTGTCACATTCATCACAAAGAATGGCAAGAATGAATCACCAACAGTGTGGTTCTGAAAGTTAGCTGTCTACCAGAAATGAAGTACTACTAACTACAACACAATTCCATCAAGATGAATAGATATGTGTAGAAAACAGTTACTAATAAGACACTTGAAAAACTGATGTATATAGTAAGCAGGCTGAAGTGGAAAGGACTAACCAGGAAAATGGCAAACTGGATACCAAGGTGTGGTAGTATGACTCTGAGTCAAGTTTTAAAGTCAATATATCATTAAAATAAGAACAAATAGTATGGAAACTTCCAGGAAAGAGCTCCAGTGTAAAAGGAAAATTTTTACCATAAGTTCAGGTCTCAAGTTCTATCCTAACAAATCCAACCAGCATACTGTTCTCTACCAGGGTCCATGCCATCTTCAGTGCTAAAAGCTACCAATGTATTAACACATTTGACCTAATTTTCATTAATTATGAGTAGTTTGAATCAAAGCACTAGCAAGTATAACCGTGTTGTTGTTAAAACACTATCTAGTCAGTTCTGACACATGGTGACTCTACATACAACAGAAAGAAACAACCCCCAGTCTGGTGCCATTGTAACAATGTCTGTCATGCTTGAGATCCATTGCTGCAGCCATTGTTGATCTATCTCAGTGAGGGTCTTCCTCTTTCCTGCTGACCCTGTACTTTATGAACCATGATATCCTGGGACAGGTCCCTCTGGATAACATATCCAAGTTATGTGAGAAATTTGACAATCCTTGCTTCTGAGGAGCATTCTGGTACTGCTTCTTCCAAGACAAATTTATTCATCTTTCTGGCAGTCTATGGAATACCCAATATTCTTCACTGGCATTATAATTCAAAGATATCAATTCTTCTTCTATCTTCCTATTCACTGCCTAGTCTCATATGTAAATGAGATGACTGAAAACACCATGGCTTGAGTCAGATACACCTTAGTTCTCGAAGTGACATCTTTGCTTTTCAGCTTTTGCAGCTGATTTGTCCAGTGCGATATGTCTTTTAGTTTCTTGAATGCTGCTTCAATGAATGTTGATTGTGGATCCAAATAAAATGCTATCCTTGACAACTTCAATATTGCCTCCATTTGTCATAATGTTGCTTACTGATTGTGTTGTAAGGATTTTTGTTTCGTATTGAGGTGCAATCCATATAGACGGCTGTAGTCTTTGATCAACATCAGTAATTACTTCAAGTTCTATTCGCTTTCAGCAAGCAAGGCTGAGTCATCTGCATATCTCAGGTTGTTAATCAGTTCTCCACCAACCTCGATGCCCTATTCTTCATCATATAGTCCAATTTCTCAGACTACAGACTCTCATGTACTGCCAAAAGAACAAACAGATCTGTTCTGGGAGAAGCACAGGTTTCTCAGCATACAGACTGAATAAGTATGGTTGAAGGATATAACCCTGATGCACACCTTTCCTGACTTTAAACCACATAGTATCCCCTTGTTCTGCTGTAACAACTGCCTCTTGCTTGGTCTGCAAGGTCTGACAATTACGTCTGTGAACTTAGTTGTTCTAAGTGCAACATACTTCATTGCTGAATGTCACTACAGTGACCTTCAAAGTACCTCCCTTGGGAAGCTAAGCACCAATGCCAGTGCCTAGTTCACCCTTGAAAGCAATTTTGGAACTCTTTTTGGAATGGCCATTACACATGGAGGCACAGTGGCAAGTTCACGAACTTAACTGTAAACTTGTCCGTGAGGGAGTTTTTAGCCAGCAAACAAATAACTGTATCGGGACACCCTCCCTACTTACCTGATCTGGGCCCTAAAGACTTTTTTTTCTTACCTGAAAGTAAAGAAAATATTCAAAGAAGACATTTCGGTGGCATTCAGGACATCAAGGGTAACACAATGACAAGTCTGATGGCTGTTCCAGAGAAAGAGTTTCAAAATTTCTTTGAAGGGTGGACTAGGCACCAGCATTGGTGTGTAGCTTCTCAAGGGGAGTACTTCGAAAGTGACCATAGTGATATTGAGCAGTGAGGTATGTAACATTTTTTCTAGGATGAGTTCGCGAACTTAACTGGCAGTCCTGGTGTGTACAGGTTCCTCATAAGCACAATTAAGAGTTCTGGAATTCCTATTCATTAAAACTTTACCTATAATTTGTTATGAGTCACACAGTCTAATGCCTTTGCATAGTTAATAAAACAAAGGTAAGCATTTTTCTGGTGTTCTCTGTTTTCAGCCAAGATCTGTCTTACACCAGCAGTAAAATTCTTTGTTCTACATTCTCTGCTGAATCTAGCTTAGATTTCTGGCAGTTTCCTGTTAATGTACTGCTTTAACAACTTTTGAATGGTCTTTAGTAAAAAGTTACATGTGTGTGATATTAATATTGTCCAATAGTTGCCTCATTTGGTTGGATCACCTTTCTTTGGAATGCTTAGAAATACGTATCTCTTTCAGTCAGTTAGCTAGGTAGCTGCCTTCCAAATTCCTTGGCACAGACAAATGAGCACTACCAGTGCTACATCTGTTTGATTAAACATCTGGATTGGTAATCCATCAAATCCTGGAACCTAGCTATTTGCCACTGCCTTCATTGCAGCTTGGACTTCTTCCTTCAGGACTCTTGTTTTTGATCATAGGCTGCCCGCTGAAGTGGTGGAATTTAGACCAACCCTTTGGTATAGTGATACTGTGTATTCCTTGTATCTTCTTTTTATGCTTCATGTGTCATTTAATCCTTCAGTGTTGCAACTCAAGGCAACTGTCAGTAACACATTGTGGACAAGTGTCAGCTGAACTTCCAGATTAGGATTAAGATGAAGGATTTGATGGCCTACTTCTGAAATAAATTAGCCAGTGAAAAGTTTATACACTGAAGAGAAACACAGTGCAATAGACTGCTAGAAGATTTGAAGTCACTCAAAAGAAGTACTGCCTCCTCAAGGTAGACTCAAGCTTAATGACATGGATAGAGTCCAGCTTTCAAGACCTTCATTTGCTGATGCAGCATGACTCAAAACAAAAAGAAAGCGCTGTAAGCACCCAATAATAGAACATGAAGTGTCAAAATCTGAATCTAATTGGAAACCATCAAAAAATGAAATGGAACTCATGAATATCCTAGGCATTAGTGGGCTGATATTGGTCATGCTGAATTAGACAAGCATGTGTTTTGCTATTTCACGAATGACAAATTGAAGGAATGGCATCAGATTATTATGAAAAAGAATGTTTCAGATCAGTCCTGAAGCACAACACTGTCAGTGATAGGATAATATCCATACACCTACAAGGTAGACCAGTTAATAGGACTACTATTCAAATTTACACATCAACCACTAAAGCCAAAGATGAAGAAACTGAAGATCTTTTTACCAACTTCTGCAGTCTGAAATTGGTCAAGTATGCAATCAAGATGTTTTGATAATTACAGGTGATCAGAATGCAAAAGTTGGAAACAAAAAATTGTTGTTGTTAGGTTCCATTCACTTGATTCCCACTCATAGTGATCAAACCTTTTCACAAAACATTTTCAATCTGTATGCTGGGCAAATAATAAGGGGAGCTGGACTATATGAAGAAGAATGAGGTGTCAGGATTGGAGGACGATTCATTAAAAACCTGCATTACTCAGATGATGCACCTTGCTTCTAGAAGCAAAGAAGATCCGAAACACTTACTATGAACATCAAAGACCAGAGCCTTCAGTATGTACTGTACCTCAACATCAAGAAAACAAAAATCTTCACAATTGGACCAATAAGCAAAATCATGATAAATGGAGAAAGGATTGAGGTTGTCAAGCCCAACCCAGTCCACTGCTATTGAGTTGTCAATGCCCATGGAAGCAGCAGACAAGAAATCAAAAGACACACTGCGTTGGAAAAATTTGCTACAAAGGACCTCATTAAAGTACTGAAAAGTAATGACACCACCTTGAAGACTAAAGTGAGCCTGACCCAAGCCACAATATTTTCAATTGCATCTTATGCTTGCAAAAGCTGGACATGAATAAAGAAGATGGAAGAACTGACACCTGTGAATTGTGGTGTTAGAAAAGAATACTGAATGTATCATGCACTGCCCAAAGAACAAACGGATCTGTTCCGGAAGAAGTACAGCCATAGAGTCCCTTGAAAGCAAAGACAGTGAAACTTCATCTCACATATTTTGGTCACATTGTCAGGAAGGATTAATCCCTGGAGAAGAACATCATGCTTGGTAGAGTGGAGGGTCAGTAAAAGGAGGAAAGGCTTCTACAAGATGGAGTGACACTGTGGCTGCAGTGATGGGCTTAAGCATAGAAATGATTGTGTGCATGGCACAGAACCAAGCAGTGTTTCCTGACTTTAAACCATGCAGCATCCTCTTGTTCTGCTTGCACAATTGCCTCTTGATCCATATACAGATTCCTCATGAGTACAATTAAGTTTTCTGGAACTCCCATTCTCTGCAATGTTATCCATAATTCATTATAACCCACACAGTCAAGTGTCTTTGCATAGTCAATGAAACACAGGTAAACATCTTTAGGGCATTCCCTGCTTTCAACCAAGATCCATCTGACATCAGCAAAGATATCTGTGGTTCCATGTCCTCTTCTGAATCCGTCTTGGATTTCTAGTAGTTTCCTGGCAATATACTGTTGCAATCACTTTTGAATGATTTTGAGCAAAATTTTACTTGCACATGATATTGTTCAATAATGTCTTGATTTGGTTGGATAACCTTTCCTGGAAAAATGCATAAATATGGATCCCTTCTAGTGTGTTGGCCAAGTAGCTATCCTCCAAAGAAGAGTTGGTAGTTGGAAAATAAGACTGGTGACACAAATGACTCCAGAATTCACATGACAGAATTTTGTAAGACCGATGACTTCTTTATAGCAAATACCCATTTTTAACAACATAAATGGTCATTATATATGTGAACCTCATCAGATGGAATACATAGGAATCGTCAATGAGAAGCTTGATGTCATAAGTCAGAACAAGACCATGGGCCAAATGTGGAACAGTCCATCATATGGATTGTTCATACTCAAGTTGAAGCTGAAGCAAATCAGAACAAGTCCACAAGAGTCAAAGTAAGACCTTGAGTATATCTCACCAGAATTTAGACACCATCTCAGTCACAGATTTGACACATCAAACAGTAATGAACAAAGACCAGGCAAGTTGCCAGTATCAAGGATAGATATCATACATTAAGAAAGCAAGAGGTCATCAAAAAGAAAACAGAGATAGAAAAGACCAAAACAGATGTCAGCAGAAACTCTGAAACTTACTCTTGAGTGTGAGTAGCTAAAGCGAATGGAAGAATTGATGAAGTAAAATAGCTGAACAAAAGATTTCAAAGGACAGTTTTGAGAATACAAAGGGAAGTACTGAAATGTGCAAACTTCAGGTGAAGAAAAAACAAAAAGGAAGAACACGGTTGGGATTTCTAAAGCTGAAAGTATAACTGTAGAAAACATAAATCAAAAACCTAAATAATAGATGCAAGACATTTTTTTTTTCCCAGATGACTTGTTGCTCCAATGAATGAAGAGTAAAACAAACAAAAAACAAAAAACCTTCGTTGCTGTTAAGTCAATTTTGACTTACAGAGAGCATACAGGACAGAGTGAAACTTTCCCATAGTTTCCAATGAGAGCCTGGTGTGCATGAACTGCCCACCTTTTGGCTAGCAGCTGTAGCTCTTAACTACCACATCACTAGTTTAAATAAGTTAGAATTTGGTTCTGCCATCAACTCAGTACTACTTCATAAATTTGATGGATCCAGAGAGACATTACACTGGACCACATAAAAGAGCTCACACTCAATCCTACTTGAAAATAAATCACTCAAAATGTTCCCATTTTACTTTCTCCTCTTTTACTCCTTACCTCAAAAAATAACTGCGTAAACTGGTTATAGCTCATCAAGTGTCTTAAGATGCCCAACTTATGTCACAAATGACCTTTCAGTTATCATAGACTCCACCCATCAACTGGAACTCATATTATCATATATGATGCTTTCCAAATGTTCAAGTGCCATAATGAATCTGTGAATTGGATATTCCCAACAATGATGTAGCCTTTTCCATGCTAAATTCCTGAAACCATTATTAGAGTCTCAGTCCAACTTTTGTGTTCTTCATTGCTCAACAATATATCCTAACCCATTATATTCCTCTGTCCCACCTTCTCTGTCATTTTGATATATTTTTCTCCCTATCCATGCCATGTCATTATCCAGAAGACAATCTATATATTCATTTTTTCTTTGTATCTTCAGTTAACATGCCAGTTTTATGAATAACAAAACCAAATCTGTCTTTCTTCTTATTGCCTCCTCAATATCTAAGCTTATGCCTGGCACAGCAGTAATATTCATTGTGTTCATTCAATAACCTAATGAGTAACTATCAAAAAAGCACAGCTGCAGTGTCTAACCAGCTTTAGCTTCACAAGGGGGAAGAAGAAACAAGATCAACAGCCTATGGCTAATTTCTGTAAGGCAGAGGTCAAATTCTTCTCCTTTCTCTACAATCTTGACCAATTCTAATACCAGCTGTTATCTCCATAAAGCCAAAAAAAAAAAAAAAAAAAAACCACTGCCATTGAGTTGACTCCAACTTATACAGTACAACTGAACTGCTCCACAGAGTTTCCAAAGAGCACCTGCTGGATTCAAACTACCAACCTTTTGGTTACCAGACGTGTCACTCAACCACTACATGACCAGGGTTTCCATCACTCTCTAACTCTGCAGGTACGATATTTCACTGCAATGGCCACACAAAATTCACAGGTCATACTCACGATTATGAGGTTTATTAGGGCAGTAACAGGTTACAGTTTTGGCTCGGAAACACTCAAGATACAGTTCTTCCATCGGGACAGGCATTCCCAGTAGTATTCACAGGCATGGCTCTCCCTGGCCATAGGCCTCTCCACAGAGGCATTCAGCGTTTTCTCTCAATTGACAGGGAAGCCCACCATGCCATCTCCTCCTGCCAGGTCTCTCCTGCCACTGTTCCTTACCATCTTCAGGATTATTGCTTTCTCTCTCTCTGTTTATCTGTCTCTCTCTCTCCTATTTCCAGGAGCTTCACAGTGCAGAGATCCCAGGTTCAAAGGATAAACTCTGCTCCTGCCTATTCTTTGGTGATGGTCAGATCCTCCTCTCTGTTCTGGAATTGGCTCTCTTTTAAAGCAAAACTGACCAATATCCTATTACACAGTCTTCCCAATTATCTAGGTGGAAGTGGAAAGACAATGGCTAGAAAGGCCATGGTTGTACCACAGTAATTCCTACCATAAGTACTCTTTAATATATATATTCCTCTCTAAATCCAAAAAAGTGCTTTGTATTGTATAAATTAAATTAGCATACTGCATGAACCAGCTAATTATACATCCAGACATTGGCACTATAAATTCCTGAAGTTTAAAATCATCTCAAAAGTATATTCACACCTGTAAACTGCTTTCTTATTTTAGATGACACACATGAAGAATGTATTTTTTTGTAATTTATTGTTTTTAGGTAAAAATTTACAGTGTACATTAGTTTTCTGTTAAAAAATTTTTGTGGACATTGGTTATAATCCCACAGCTTGTCACCACTCTCCCACTTTTCCTTTTCCCCCTGGGTTCTCTATGTCCACTTGTCCAGTTTCCTTGCCCCTGTCTGCCTTCTTGACTTTGCTTTTGGGCAAATTGTCACCCATTTGGTTCCATATACTTGATTAAACTAACAAACACATTCCTCACATGTATTATTGTTTGTTTTATAGTCCTGTCTAATCTTTAGCTGAAAGGCGAACTTCATCAGTTAGCAGGGTGTCCAGAAGCTATACAGCTTTACTATGCCACAAGTGCTAATAATTATCCCAATCTCTGTTATCCTGTCTTCAATCCTGGAAAAAAAAAAAAAAAAAAAAACCCTAAACCCAGTGCAATTGAGTTGATTCAGACTCACAGTGACCCTAGAGAACAGAGTACAGAATTGCTCCACAGAGTTTTCAAGGAGCAGCTGGTGGATTCATACTGCTGACCTTTTAGTCAGCATATGTGGCACTTAACCACTATGCCACCAAGATTTCTGTGATCATAACATCCATGAGGCCACTATTTGTACAAATGACCTCTGTCTACCATATATTATGCCATAACAACATAAGTCAAGCCAGCCAAGTGCTGTCGAATCGTATCCGACTCATGGTAACATAAGAGAGATCTCCAACCTTTTGGAAATTGGGTTTGTGGGATCACAATAATCTAAAAGTGATATGTATGTACTCAGGTGGTATAGTCAGAGCTCAGGGTATATATCCAAGTATGTCAAATTCATTCCAGTGGCCATGGGTAGGTTTGAAGAGTCTACAGCTGGAATATCTGGAGGAACTCTAATGCAAACAAGAATATATCTGGAAGATCTTCAACAACGAGTCAAAATTAATTAAACGGGGAAGAAAAGTTCTCTCTAACAAATGGTGCTGGACTTCCAGCGAAAATGGGAGCTTAGTCAGACTTAAACCACCATCCCGATGTAGCAAAAGCATAAGAAACCAACTGAAATAGGTATAGATAACAATCCTGAAACCCTCAGCACACAATGAATGGATAAAGAACCAGGCCAAACACTGATTGGAAGAAGAAAGTGCCTGAATACAACAAATGAGAAGAAACAGAATGGAGAAGCCCACTCAGGTGGCCCAGTACAGCACGACCATCTTGAGCCCAAAACACCAGCAATCCCAGGTGAAAAGCAAAGAAAACAACTTCACCAGGTTCCCAACAGGAAATACAGTAACTGCATATGCAAACCTAGAGGAAAATAGATACTGATTGCTAACTAAAGCCAATGGAAAGAGCCTAGGCATCCTCAACCAATGACCACAGATGCAGGACCCGGCTCCTCCCACCTTTCTGGTGATTAGTGGCACAAACCCTCCCATCCCTGAAGAACCTACTGCCAGGGATGTAGATATACTGCTCACTTTTCTACCCCCCATCCCTAACCACCAACCACTCACCCCTCCCCAAAATCTCAGAGTAGCAGGCCACTTCAGCATAGCCTCCACCACTCACACTGCCCATCCCATCTGCCAAGCTGAGCTTCCTAGCCCCACATGGTGAGAGGCAAAGGCAGAGCAGTCACACACATACTCATCTGATGATCACTCACCTGCACTCTTACTCAGCAAGCAGCAGCAACTGTGCACATGTACATGCAACCACCCATGGCCCTTGCACTATCCAGTCAAACACTGGCACACATGCTAAACCACTGCTTCCTCTCTACTTCCATGATCCAGCAAGATGTAGCAGCATCATGGCCACATGCATACTCATCCACAGTTCTCTCTCCCGACCCCTCTGCCTGTTACTCACCCTTTCCGCCTGCAGTTGGTGAGGTGTGGCAAACACATTACAACACTTGCACCAGCCCACCATGCATACCCCGTCTATCATGTGAGAGACAGCAGTAACACGAGCACTGGCACACCCACCTGTCCCATATACCCCCTCTAACAGGTGGCAGGCAGTGACTGCACTCCTGGTAGCCAGCCACACCAGCTGTCCCACTTATTAGGCAAGTGCCACTGCTTGCTGGTGTGCCACTGCACCAAAGACAGACAGCAGCCAACACTTGCCCAACCCATTCTAGTTGTCCAGCAAGATGAGTGAACAAAGACCTGCACTCACATACCAACCAGTTATCCCACCCACCTGGAGACAGGTTGCAAATGCTCCAGTGTGACTAGACTAGTGACCAAAGGAAGACTCTTGTTTCACCTTGCTGGATACATCAAAATGAAATACAATGGAAAATCAAGATGCAGTAAATAAACATACAATTAACACATAAATATAGTAACATCTTAATGCTCAAAAACAACAGACAATATCACATCACCTAAAGAAGCAGGTCAAGATGGCTTCAGCAAATGACCCCAATGAAGAACCAAGAAAACTCCCTGAGAAAGAAAATGGTTATAGTACTACCTGATAAGGAATTCAAAAGATTTATGAGACTGCCAGTTAAGTTCGCTAACTCACCCTAGAAAAAGCGACACACATCTCATTGCTGTATATCACTGTAGCCATCTTGGAAGTACCTCTCTCTTGGGAAGCTATGCACCAATGCCAGCACCTAGTCCACCCTTCAAAGCAATTTTGGAGCTCTTTTTCTGGAATGGCCATCAGAGATGTCATCATATTATGCTTGATGTCCTGCATGTCATCAAAATGTCTTCCTTTCAATATTTCTTTTATCTTCAGGTAAGAAAAACGTCACTGTGGGCCAGATCAGGTGAATGGGGAGGATGTTCCAACACAGTTATTTGTTTACACGATAAAAGCCTCCTCACAGACAAGTACACAATTAAGTTCATGAATATACCACTGTGCCACCATGTACAATGGCCTTCCCAGAAAGAGTTGAAAACTGCTTCAAAGGTTGGACGTGGTACTGGCATTAGTGCATAGCTTCCCAAGGTGAGTACTTCAAAGGTGACTGTAGTGACATTCAGCAATGACGTATTTAGTACTTAGAACAAATAAGTTTGTGGACTTAATTGTTAGATTTTGTATATATAGGGCACTCCAAGAAATCAAGAGTGATATCAAGGAAAAAGACACAAAATCAAGGAAAACACAATGAAATTCTAGAATAATTCAAGAAAATATTACAAGAACAAAATCACAAATGGGCAGAAACCATCCAAAAACAGCAACTAGAAATTCAGAATATTAACACTAAAATTTCAGAAATAGATAAGAATGACAGAGGAGAAGAATCCAATCAACAGAAGACAGAACCAGCAAAATAGAAGACAAATCCCTTAACAACAGTTTGTTAGAGGAAAAATCATAAATAGGAACAAAGAAAAACGAAGAAAGCCAAGAGTTATTTGTAGCACTATCAAGAAGAATAATTTACACATAATGAGAATTCCAAAATAGAAAGAAGCAAAAACAAAGAAAATTTCCAAACATAAAGACTCAGGAAACATAAAGTTAACAACAACAAAAAAGAAACCAACATAGAAAAGTATGTAGAACAAGAAATTGTTGGCACCATAAAAAAAAAAGCACAGGAAAATGACAGCAGTGAATTCAAACCTATCAATAATTACACTGGATAAAAACAGATTAAATACACCAATCAAGGGATAGAGTGGCAGAAGACTACGAAAACATTATGCACACCTTAGACAAAAAGATGAAAATTAGCTTAAAATCAAGAATGTAAAAATATATACCCAACAAACAGCAACCAAGAAAGAGAAGCAGAAATATTAACCTCTAATAAAATAGACTAAGGCAAAAGCCATCATACGAGATAACAAATGGCATTAGGTACCGATTAAAGGTCAATCCAAGAAGAGGACATAAATATAATCAATATCTTCTCATGCAGTGAAAGAGTTCCAAAATACACAAGACAAATTTTAATAGAACTGAAAAGAAAAATAGACAATTCCACAATAGTAGCAGATGTTCAACATACTTCTTTTGATGAAGGACAGAACAACTAGAAAGAAATCCAACAAGGAAACAGAAGATCCAAACATGACATCACAGACATACACAGAACACTACACTCAACAACACAATGCACATTCTTTTCTAGCAAACATGCAAAGTTGTAAAAAGTCCTTAGTCATAAGCAAACTTCTTGGGGGACTGGATCATTGGGCTTGAGGGCTTAGGACCATAGTCCCAGGGGACATACATCTAGGTCAACTGTCATAGCATAGTTGATAAAGACAATGTTCTGTGTTCTGCTCCAGTGAGCACTGACAGGCCTGTAAAAGCTTTCAAGTGTCCACCTAAGACACAACTAGTTGTCTCTTCCCACCTGGTGCAAAGAATGAAGAAAAGCAAAGACTCAAGGAAACAGTTAGTTCAAAGGACTAATGGACCACATGAATCACAACCTCTACTAGCCCGAAACCAGGATAACTAGATGGTGCCTTGTTACCCCTACTCATGGGTTATTACTTAATATTCTTGATTTTATAATCCAAGGACTGGTTTAGTATTTCTTGTGATTTTGGTTTGGTTTTGGCAAATATCCTAGGTTTCTGTTTATCTGGAAGTGTTCTAATTTTGCTATTACATTTGAAAGAAAGACAGTTTCACTGGATATATGATTCTTGGTTGGCAGCTGTTTCCTTTCAAGGCTTTGTTTACTTCATCTCGTTATCTTCTAGCCTTCATGGTTTCTGCTGAATAGTCTGAGTTTAGCTATATTAGATTATTTCTTATTCATTCCTAGCTGATTTTAAAACTGTCTCCTTATATTTACTTTTGGTGAGTTTGGTTATAATATATCCTGGTTTCTTTCTTTTGAGAAACATCTGTGTGGCATTCAATGAGCATCTTGAATGGGTATCTTCTCATCTTTCATGATATCAGGGAGGTTTTCTGTCAACAAATCTTCAACAGTTCTCTCTGTATTTTCTCTTATCCCCTGTTCTGATACTCCAGTCCTTCACAGATTATTCCTGTTTATGTAATCTCACATAGTGTTTGTGTTTCTTGATTTTTAAAATTCTGTTATGTGATTTTTTTTCTCAAATATGTTTGCTCACGTGCTTTATCTTCAGTCTCACAAATTAAGCATTTTATTGCCTCAGTTCTGCTCCTTTGACTTTCTGTTGAGTTGTCTAACTCTGTAATTTTGGTATTAACTCTCATAGTTTCTAATTCTTGCTGTTGTATGCCCTCTTGCGTACTGTTCAATTTGTTATTATTTTTTTCTGTATTTTGCCTCATCTGCTTTCTGATCACTTGGAGAGGTCACAATATTGATCTTTTGTATTCTCCTCAGGTAATTCCAGGAAGTTCTCTTCTTCTGGGAAATTTCTTGATTTGTTTTTGGGGGTGCTTTCTGAAGCCATTGTGATCTGTCTGTTTAAGTGATCTGAAGTTGACTGTTGTCTCTGAGCCTTCAGTAAGGTGTACTTATTTATTTTATGTCTGCCCACTGTGTTCTAGCTTCTTATTTTCTTTTGTCTTAAAATGTTCGAATAGGCTCATCATTGCGCTGACTTGTTTTCATGTGCTTTGAAGTGTAATATATTTCACCAAGTGGTTAGAGTTGTTGCTAGACATGCAAGCCCAGCAGTCTGTTTATCTTTCTGTATGTATTCAGCCCAGGTGTCCAGGACTGATGTCATCAGTCATCAGGTATATCATGCAGGCTCCCTCATTCTTTCCTGGATGGGCGGGGGTGACTGGTGGAGACACAGGTATATTGCTGCAGCCCCAGATAAAGGCAGATACCTGAGTATCTTTTGAGTATGATGTGTCTAGGTGAAGTAACTTCTACTCTGAATTTTCAGCTCAGTGGAGTCGATAGATTCTCTCACCGCCTCCCCACCCCTGTCCAGTTTGTTAAATTATTATGTTTCCAAGTCTTGGACAGTGGCTCAGTGTGGGCTTAAAGAGTCCTTCCATCTCAGTTACTGGCATCATTTTCTAGAGATAGTCACAGTGCAGAGAAGGATAGTGGAGGAACTCAGAGAAGTGAGAGACAGTTATCCTTAAGTCTGTGTGTGATAGGTTACAGACAATGGCTTAGCTTTTGATGATCTGGTGCTGTGTAGATTTTCCTGTCAGTATCTTCTGCTTAGGAGGATGCCCTCCAGTTGCCTCTTCTCTACTCACCATGCTGGCTTCAGCAGTTTCCTAGTGCATCAGCTCTGGTGAGTCCTATGTCTTTCCAGAGTTACTCTTTCTTTGCTGTTGCCAAGTTAACTTTCCCTTTGATGGCCAGGTCTCCTAGGATGACATGAAAGAGTAAAAGACCCTGACAGTAAATACTATATCATATACAATCTTGTAACAAGAGTTATAATAAACATTAATTTATAAGTGAATATATAGGTAGATATGTGTGCTGAACAGGTCTAGGAAGGCATATGAGAATACACCTGTGTGAAGATAAAGGTTTGGTTGCAACCATTTTTACATATATATTTATACGTTCCAGATGTATATTTACATATCTAATGGAGCATGCAGGGCGTGTGGGGCATGGTCATGGAAACATCCTAGACATAATCAAACACCTGGTGGAACTAAGTTATTGGTTTGAAGGCTGAGGATCATAGTCTTAAGGAATATCTAAGTCAACTGGCATAATTTAGTTGACAAAGACCATGTCAACATCCTACTTTGGTGAGCAGCATCTGGTGTGTTAAAAGCTTGTGAGTGGCCATGTAAGTGGATGGTCAACCAGTTGATTCTCTGTTTAGACTAAAGGAAAATGAAGAAAACCAAAGACTCAAGAAAACAATTAGTCCAAAGGACTAAAGGACCACAGGCATCACAGCCTCCAATAGCCTGACACTGGAAGGACAACACAGTGACAGCTACCATGACCAACCACTTTGAACAGGGCCAACAACAGAAGGTCCTGTTTAGAGTGAGGAAAAAAGTATAGAACAAAATTCAAACCAGTTAAAAGGATCAGACGTATTGGTAGGAGAAAGACTGTAAGAAGCCTCAAACTATGGCTCTTACACACCCTTTTGACTTCCAACTGAAGCCACTTCCAGAGATTGTCTTTTAGCCAAATTATGAAGAGACCTATAAAACAAACAATGACACCTACGAGAAAAGTGCTCCTGAGAACAGCCACCTGTGTGAGACCAACAGGGCAAAATCTGCCCAAATCCAAAGGACGGTAGGAAGGAACAGGAAAGCCAGACAGACGGAAGTAAGGACCTCGAGGTGGTAGAGTGCTGTGTTATTCCGGGGAATGCAAACAATGTCATGGAACACTTTGTGTATAAACTATTGAATCTGAAACTAATTTGCTCTGTAAACTTTCACCTAAAGCACACATATAAAAGAACACATAGACACACACACACACACCCAAAAAAATAGCTGACAGCTCAGAGATACTAGTACAAGTGTTACAAGATAAAAACTCTTATTTTCTCCTTCAGAGATATTCATGTTATATCCTATGATGCACCAAAAGTTAGTAAGTGTCACCTCATTTATTTTCTGTGTGTTTATACCTTTTACTTCACTGAAAAACAGTAGCTGTAAGAAATGTGAGTGGCTTTCGAAGCATACTATACAATTAAAACAGATGCTAAACAACATACTCACTCATCCTAATGAAGGTATCAATGACAGCTTTGAGGAGGAGTTATTGTTCTGTCAAATTAGTACTCCCCAACTACACTGACAGACCAATTCTTTGGTACATTGAAGAAAACAGTATGTACTAAAGCTGTGCCGTAGGGTTAGTGTTAATGAGCTTTTAAATGGCAAGATAATTTCTGTGCCCTGAAACACAAACACTTATCTGTCTTGGTTAGATTTCTACTTTTAATACTGACAGTCCTACGATGGAGTCTGCAGCTTCTCTCTGTTCAAACCTCTACATACACACACATAACCTCACACCCCCCAATTTCCATAATCTTTTAAAACCAAAGTGATAGGTCAGGTAGTTCAGTACCCGCAGAGAAAACCCAGAGTGACATTTAAGTCAACCTTGGAAATAGCCAGTCAGATCCCTACTTATAATGAATACCAAAGAATGTCAATTTCACTTATTTTTTAGTAACAATGCAGGCACTCGAAACAGAAAAAGATTGATAATGTTTTGTTATGCTTTTTCCTTTATTGCTGCTCCTTTTTTGTCAATTTTTGTTTTGCGTTTTAGTTATATGTGGCTTATTTGCAAGCTGATTTAGAGGTTAGGACTCCAATAGCTAGTACTTATTTTATTTAGCTCCTTACTTACTTAGCTACTGATCCCTGATAGTGGGGAATGCTCTACATTTCTGAGGAGTCATTTTTCTGAAGTCTTGAAGAAACTGCCTTCTTATTAATTCCTAATAATTAACTGTTTCACACATGTAACGTTAGCTGCCTAAATGAACAGTTACTTGAAGGTAGGGCAAAATCTTATTCTTATGTGTACCTTAACCCTCTTTCATAAATTTGAGCACAAATTTAATCCACAAACCCCTACTGAGCAGGTATGATTATCTGTTTGGGACTATGATAGGCATTAGGGATAGGGAAACAAATAAGATGAGATCTCTGCTCACAAGGAGTTTCAGGGTAGAGTTTTAAGTAATGCTATAAAATAAAATGTATAGTACATTGATGAAAACAAAACAGCACCCCAAAAATTAAGTCTATCTGTGGTTTCACTCCTAGACTCGAAGGAGTGAAGAGTGAGGATAACAGCTGTACTAGACAAAAATAGCTGTTCTCAAAGCGTAAGAGTTGTGACTTGTAAATTTATTAAGGGATGTAATCAGCTTATGGTGACCCCTCAAAGAAGGAGCTGGGGCAATAAATAGCCAGACTTCAGTCTCCTTTTTCCCTTTGATTTCCCCCTAGGGTTTGCCAAATGGCTGGACTCAACCAGAAGCTGGAGAACAAGGAAACCCATTGTTGTAGTCCATATAGGCCAGTCCCCCAGAGCACAAAACAGAGTGGTTAAAAGTTGGGGGGGGGGGGAGACTTTTGAGGCAAAAAAGAAAGATACCAACAGATACAGATTTGGGGATATGAGTTTGGTTTTTGGACAAGACAAGTGACATATGTTTATAGTAATCTAGATGGGGATAAAAATACACGGTCTGAAGTTAGGAGAAAGGTCTATGCTAAATAAATGGATTTGAACTCTGTAAAACTACAGGTAGTAGAAACCATTAACATAAATGAAATAACTAGTGAAGGGTGGAAAAAAAGAGCCAAGGGAAGAATCTTGGGCAGCTACAATATTTAAAGGGTGGTTAAGGAAACAGAGTGCATAAATGATATAAAAGGTAGTGTAGACTAGCTGAGAAGAAAATGAGGAGAATACATTAGCATGAAGTACTAGAAAGAAATGGTCCAAAGTGTTAAAAGCAGTAGAGAGTTCAAATAAAGTAAGGACTGAAAAATATTCATTCAATTAAGCAATGAGCAGGAGATCACTGGTAATCTCAGTGAAAACAGTTGAAGTGGAGAAAGGGGAATAAAAACCTACTGCAATAGATTCAAAAATGAAAAAAAAAAAAAAGATAACCTAATGTCTTAGTATTCCCCCCAAAAGCAGAGCCTCAGGCTAATGCTTTATTGAAGGGTATGGTCCCAAGGCAGCCAGAGAGGAAAAAAAGTGCAGCAGGCACAAAGGAAAGCAAATACAAAGAGGTGTATTATAAGTAACATAGTCAGCTAGATTCATGAGAAAATACAGCCAGCTGCTTGATGTCTGGACAGAATATACAGACCCACCCACACTCTAGGACAGTCCAACAGAAGGAAAAAGAGGGACGAATTTATATACTGTAATTGCACCTGCCCAGTTCTCCATCTGCTTTCTCTCATTGGTCAAAACTAACCGTCAAGTTTCTACTCCCTCTGACTCCAGGTTGTACCACCCAGCCCTCCAAGGCAGCCACTGCCACATAGCTCTGCATGAAACTACAGTGGCAGAATGAGCCAGTCTTGACAGTCTTGAAAAGCTGTGACTCCTTCATAGACAAGCTTCACCAGGTCACACCAGGGCCCAGCCCTCATCCTGGCAGGGATATACAAGACAGCCTGGGGCTAAGGTAACAGCAGTCACTGTGGAGGCTCTCTATTAATTAAGTAACCCAGAAATTAGGAGGAGTGAGAAAGCAAAGCTGAGAGCTGCAAAATTTGGCTCAAAAGTGGATTATGTTATGTCATACTGAACTATTACTTCAAGCTTCCTGTGTCTCAGGGTCCTCATGCAAAAAATGTGGATATATTACAACTATTTCACAGGATTGCTATGCGTTACTACATACAAATCGTTTAGAACTGTGTGTAGCACATACTGAGCACTATTTTACTGTGCAGGAAGGGTTAAAGGAAGACTTTTGTTTCAAAGACACTTGATCATCTTTTTTATACTAAGGGAGGGAAATGTGTTTTGAGAGAAATTTTAAAACACAGGGAGAGGAAGTATTGACGCAGAAAGTAGTCTGAAAGAATAAGAGTCAGTGATCACATGAATATATAATGACCGGCACTTGGGTTTTTTTTTTTTAATAATGACTGTGTGCTTGCTGATAAGAAATACATCAAATAAAATATTCAGGCATGGTTTAAACCAACAACTCTTTGCTGTTGAGTAGATTACAGCTCACAAGGACCCTTTGGGAGAGAGTCGAACTACCCCATAGAGTTCCTAAGGAATGACTGATGGATTTAAACTGCTGACCTTTTGGTTAGCAGCTTTAGTCCTTAACTACCATGCCACCAGGATTTCCACACATGGTTTAGGTAAGCAGTAATATCTATAGTATTTGCTAGAATAAATTTGAAAATGTTGTGTAACAGTGAAAGTTAACTGTCTCTGCACACAAAAGCCTTCAATAACTATTTGTTTAATGAATGACGTATGAAGGAATGGTAAAATTAAGCTTGTTACTTCTCTACCCATTCAGTTGTTACCTTTTAAAGCTCCGTGTGCACTATAGTTCTTATTTCTTAATCTGAACTAACAAGAAGTAGAATACTCTTCAGCTCAGACTTGCCAAGTATTGCATTCTGGAATTAATTGTATAGTATCTGTTAAAACTGTATGGAGCATTAGTCACTCATGTACCTATCCCATTATATACAGCCTTTTCCAGGGGCTGCTGTATTCTCCAGTGTGTATGCCTAAACTCCGTTTTTGGTTCCTGGTTAAGCACTCCAGTTTCCCTCTGGGATTAGAGATTAGCCCTAAACTTCAGCCCATTTATTTGAGCCTTTGTTTTTCTGCCTAGCTTTTTTTTCTCAATAGGAAAGGCTGGTCTCTGCCCTTCGACCCCTACCTAATAGCTGCTTTCCTTCTCTCAGTCACTGACCACACCAAAGACACAATGATGCCTCCAATTTGCCTGAACTATGGCTATTACCTTCATTTCTATCCATATGGACAGTGGATAACACTAATTTGCATCATTCTCAGGTTCACTAGGTTTCTTTGAAAATAGCAATGGACTGTTGGCTTCGTCTTGAAGACTGGCACTAAAACCGGGTCATTTTATGATTTCTGTAGCTTCCTCCCCTAACTTGCTTTTCTTACTGGCCTATGGTGGTGTAGTGGTTAAGTGCTATGTCTGTTAATCAAAAGTCAGCAGGACAAATCTTCCAGGCACTCCTTGGGAACTCTATTGGGCAGTTCTACTCTGTTCTATAGGATCACTATGAGTCAGGATCGACTTAATGGCAGCGGATTTGGTTTCTGGTTTGGTCTTATCTTTGCAGCTGAGATTCCAAGACTTTTGATGATCAAGTCCATTGCAACTAAAACATGCCCACTCAAAGTATGAGTTTGGGCTTATCTCAGAGATAACGTAAAAATGTTAATTATGTCAACTCCTATATTTTTTTCGTAGAAGTTTAAAATAACTCATAATCGTAAATGGCATATAACATAAGATTACATATTAGCCTTAATAGACACATTTTTAATGCGTCAAATGCTTCAGTATCAAATTTAACACCACCATATGTTCCACAGTATTGAATCTTCAGGTTCTTACTATGGAAAGCCTTCTGATTTTGGATTGTCGTCAAACAACTAGGGTTTTAAATTCTATCTGTGAAGATTATTTTATGTGGCTTTGGGCAAGTTACTTAGTGTTTCTGAGTCTCAATTTCTTCAGCTGTAAAAGCAAAGTTGATAACAGGGTTGTGTGAGAAAGAAATGAAATACCAAATCAAAAGCAACCAGTCCAGTGTCAGGCACATGAAAAGCATTCAAGCCCGAAAATCCATGTTGCCATCCAGTCAATTCCAGCTCACAGCAACTGTAACAATACTGAGTAGAACTGCCCCATACAGTTTCCAAGGCTGTAATTTTTACATAAGGAGAATGTCTCTTCTTTCTCCTGCATAGTGGTTGAACAATCAACCTTTTGATTAACAGCCAAGCACTTAACCACTGGACCACCAGTGCTCCTTGACAAGCACACAGAGGACATCTTTCCCTCTTTTCTCCTCCCTTTCTTCTAGTAATATGAACTGAAGATCAAACAGACTTCAGAATCAATCAGTCAGTTCTATTACTGAAGATATCCTACAACTTTTATAAACCACTACTATGTCAGAAATATGACTAGAAAAGCTTAATTGTCCACATTTTACTTTGTATGTAGACTAAGCAAATTTGAGTTATTTAGTAAATTGGAAGCATTCAAAAGCATTTTAAAACAGAAGCTTATTTATTTATTTATTTTGCAGCTCCTGGTCATTCTGACTATGCAATCAGTCTTATTGTTACAACACAATTTTGCAGCTGTGAGCACTAGGCATGATAAAGGAAGCTCCCTTTAAAACTACAAGCCTAAAATTGGGTGATATTCAACTCATTCATCCCAAAACCTGGAATCTTAAATGTTTTTTCTTGGATGCAGCCAAATGTTCAAGGGCCTTCATAGATTAGCAGAAAATTCATATGCATTTCTTTAAAGTATCACTAAACAAGTGAATGTGTTATGCATATAGAAAATGGTGTGTGAAGAAATGGTTCTTCTTTGCACATCAAGACAAACTGAAAATCATTATCTTAAATATGTCTTCCTAAATCTCACACTACTAACCAGACTACAGAATTCCTAACTTCATTTCCTAGCTTGACATCTGCTTCTGTCCATGTGGAAATTTAAAACATGGCCCCCAATTTTTCATACACCATCTACTAATAAATGGAGATCATATTTTTGCCCCCCTTGGTGCTCTGTAGCTATTTGATCAATAAAGCAGAGTATAAGTGACACTGCAGTTTTTAGGAAACTGGTAGGATAAGCAGAACAAACATAATGCTATAGGAAACAACATGTTGACCCTCTACAGCAAAGACCAGAAAAACTACGTAAACAGTAATTTCAATCCTGGAACCCTAAGCAAATGCTCTCTCTCTCCCTTCCTTCTTTTCTTTTAGCTTGTCAGCTAGCACTGTATGCCGTTCTTGTCCCTTCCTGATGGGTTGTGTCAAGGCAATTCAAATACTAAAAGCATTCCTTAATGAGATGGAAAACCTAATCATTAACTTTCCATGGAAAGAGGCCCCAGATAAGTAAAGCACTACTAAAGAGAAGAATAAAGTAGTGAGAGTTGTATTACCTAACTTCAGAAACTACTATACAGCTACAGTAGTCAGGAGGCTTGGTACTGGTACAGTGACAGACACATTGACCAAAGGAACAGAATCAACAACCCAGATGTAAATACAACCATCTATGGTTACCTGATCTTTAACAAATACCCAAAGTCCATTAAATGGCATAAAAGGCCATCTTTTTAACAAATGGTAATACCACAACTAGGTCCACATCTGTTTATAAAAATGAAACAGGACCCATACCTCACACTATACACAAAAACTAATTTAAAATGGGTCAAAACCTAAATATAAAGTCAAGTACTGCATGTATCATAGAGGAACAAACCTGACAAAGACCTAATATCTAAAATCTATAGGAAATAAGTCAATCACAAAAGGATAAATATTGTAAGAGAACAGTATTATAAAAAATTGTGAAAAGGTTTGCACACAGAAAGAAAAAAATATTTGATGGCTACAAGGAAGGCAAGGTGTCGAGAGGGAAAAAAACATTAACTAGACACAGATAAGTATACCTCGGATAAAGCGTGAAACAGTGCACAATACTGGGCAAGTCGGCACAACCTGATGAAGGCAAAATCATGGAAGCCTCACAGAAATATCCAGACTCCCTGAGGGACAAATTCCTAGATTGGGAGCTAGAGACTGCAGTCTCAAGGGACATCGACCTCAACTGGCATAACATACTTTATAAAGAAAATGTTCTATATTTTACTTTGATGAATAGCATCTGAAGTCTTAAAAGCCTGTGAGCACCCATCTAAGATACTCTACTGGTCCCAACTCATCTGGAACAAAGGAAAATGAAGAAAACCAAAGATACAAGGGAAAGATTAGTCTGAAGAACTAAGGGATCACAGATACCACAGCATCCACCAGAATGAGTCCAGCAGAACTAGATGGCTACCCTCACCAACTGCTCTGTTGGGGATCACCTGGACAGAGCTGAAGAAAAAAGTAGAACAAAATTCTAACTCACAAAGAACAACAACAACAAAAAGATCAAGTTTACTAGTTTGACGGATACTGGAGAAATTCTGAGTATGATCTCTGGACACCCTTTAAACTCAGTACTAAAGTCACTCCTTCATTCTAAGATCAGACAGACTTACGAAACTAAATGGGCACCCCACTAGAAGGCAGAAGAGTTGGTAATGGGAAACATTGATCAAGAAAGTGAGTGTGTCAACAGATTGTAGGATTGGCCATCAGTGTCACAAGACAATGTGTATGTTACTCATTTAATGTGAAACTAATTTGCTCTGTGAAACTGTATCTAAAGCACAATTAAAAAAAAAAATACCTGCCAACTTCCACTTCTCGGTTCACTTGGAACACTTGCTCTTGTGAACTCAGTTGCCATGTGAGAAAGTCCAGCAATCCTAAAGAGAGATCTACACACAAAGGAACCAACAGCCTGTACCAGCTTGCCAGCCATGGAAATGAACCATCTTAAAGGTCAGTCTCTAGCACTAGTTGAACTGTCCCAGCTATTCCTGCTGAACCCTGTCAAAACAGTAGATTCACAGTATTGTTTTAAGCTACTAAATCGTTGAGTGGCTTGTTATGCAGACTGAACTTCTCATTGAGAGGAATTTAGATAATATTTGCTTGTAACCATTGCACTGCAATCATTTACGTTAAGACAGGGAAATGGCCCCAAATCACTTCTCTCTCTTCTTTTCCTTTCAAGAGCTGATAAAGAGTATGGTATGTATTACATTACTAAATGAGAGATGAAACATACACAACTCACTAGGATAGTGTAAGGGGTAAGGAGGACATAAAAGAGATAGGTACTAAGTTTGAGAGTATTGTCTAGAAGTATGGATTCAAGGAGCCAAGCTCCTTAAAGTTATCCTAAAAGCAAAAAAATCAAACCTGTTGCCATTTAGTTGATTGGTACTCACAGCAATACTATGGGCAGAGTAGAATTGCCCCCATAGAGTTTCTAAGGAGCCCTTGGTAGATTTGAACTGCTAGCTTTTGGTTAGCATCTGTAGCACTTAACCACTACAACACCACAGTAGGGAATAATTCCTTGTCTACATTAAAAGGTCTAAAACTTTAGGGGAAGTAAAGATGGGAAAGACGATGGCTATGAACAGACTGAGGAAGAGGCTGGAATGAAACTGAGCTCCTTCTTCGTTGTGGAAGACCTACACACTAGTAACTGAGAACCCAAACCCATTACCTTTGACTTGACTCAGACTCATAATAATCCTACAGGGCAAAGAGAACTGCCTCACACAGTTTCCAAGAAGCATGTGGTAATTATGAATTGCTGTCCTCTTGGTTAGCTAGCCGCAGCTCTTGACCACTATGCCACCAGCATTGTCTTCACCTCAGTAAACCCAAAAAACTAAACCCACAGCCATTAAATAGATTCCAACTCATAAAAACCCTAAAAGATCATATATTAATGTCTATACAGTGATTGGGAGACGAAGTACGACAAACTGGGAATGAGTCAAAGAAGACTAGGTAGTGTAAAAGGGTAGGTTGCTAGGAAAAAATGCTCTTGTGAGGTAAAGACACTAAGTAAACTCTACTTGTATATTATAAGTCCTAGCTAAGAAACTAATTAGTTTTCAAGTGACACAAATAATAAGCATGTAGTAAAAATTATTAAAATAGACTCATTAAAAATACTCAGTTCATTCGAAAGAAAACCAAAAAGCAAATGGAGTAGGAAAAAAAAGCTGTAAAGAGGTTGATTTTAATCCAGTCAAATCAACATATCTATATTAGATGTAAATAATTTAAATACATCAATTGAAAGAGATTATTAGTTTGGATAAAACTCAACTATATGCTGTCCATAAAAATACCCAGTTTCTATGTACAGATAAGGTAAAACTAAAAACATATACTCTGCAAATACTATTCAAAGTTGAAGCGACTGTATTAAAATCAGACAAAGTAGACTTCAGAACAAGAAATATTACCAGGGGTAAATACCTTTCATTATGATAAAGAGGCCAACTTGCCAAGAAGACATGGCCATCCTAAATTTGTATGCACTTAACAAGTTTCTAATGATGTAAACAAAAATTGACTGAAAAACAAAATAAGCAAGTCCATAACTAAGCTTAAAGAGTTTACACTCTTCTTTCAGTAGCCGACAGAACAGATACAATAAGTAAGAATACAGGGAGGAAAACAAGTTCCTTCAACTTGACTCCAACTAACAGTGACCCCATATGTGTCACATTAGAACTGTAGTCCATAGGTTTTAATGGTTCATTGTTCTGAAACAGATTGCCAGGTCCTTCTTCTTAGACACCCCCGGGTAGGCTCGAACCTCCAAATTTTAATAACAGCTGAGTATATGTACTGTTTATATCACCCAGGAACATCAGACGAAGAGTAGCAGAAGTTAATTTTTTAAGGGTGGTTCAGGGAAAGAGTAATAGAAGTTAATTCCTTGAGGATGGTTGAAGCTGCTGACACAAAGGTACATCATGCTCCAGAAATCACGGGTTGGAGCCAGTTCTTCCTGGTTCAGTTATGGCTGAGGAACACTGTTTATGTTGTGGAGAACGGTATCTAAAATGAAGAAGTTATTGGTTTTTGCAAAATTCAACCATGCGGTCTCCAGCATTGCTTTATTACCAAGCCCATACTTTACGACTACTGATCCTCCTCCTTCTGGAAATCCTGGTGGCACAGTGGTTAAGTATTATGTCTGCTAACCATATGGTCAGCAATTCAAATAGACCCGGCACTCCCTGGAAACTTTATGGGGCAGTTCTGCTCTATCTATAGGGCCGCTATGAGTTGGAATCAACTTGATGGCAGTGGGTTTGGTTTTTTGGTTGATCCTTCTTCTTTGTTTACGACCTTTGCATTGCAATCATCAGTAAATATCAATGCAACCTGATTGCATGTTTGATCAATTTCATACTGCAGAAGGTGGTAAAAATCTTTAGTTTCTTCATCTTTGGATTTAGTGGTTGGTGGGTAAATTTGAATAATAGTCACATTAACTAGTCTCCTTTGTAGGCTATCAATCTTATCCTATCACTGACAGCAATGTACTGCAGGATAGATCTTGAAATGTTCTTTTTAACAATGAATGCATCATCATTACTCTTCAAGTGGCCATACCCAGCATAGTAGACCACAAATATAACTGTGCAATTCAAAATTGCTGCTTACTAATGCCTGGGATATCAACGTTCCTGTATTCCATTTCATTTTTAATGAGCTCCATTTTTTTTTTTCAGTTTTCCTAGATTGATACCTTGTACATTCCATATTTCAATCATTAATGGTTGTTTGCCACCATTTCATGTTGAGTCAAGCCACAACAGCAGATGAATGTCCAAAAGCTTGACTCCATCCACATTGTTAAGACTGACTCTAGTCTGTAGAGGCAGTTCTTTCCCAGTTGTATTTTGAGTGTCTTCCAACTTGAGGAAAATCCTGGTAGCATGTCTACATCTGTTAACCCAAGGTCAAAAATTTTAATCCACCAGAAGCTCCTTGGAAACTCTATGGGGCAGTACTACTGTGTCCTACAGTGTTGCTATCAGACTTACTCCATGGTAATGGGTTTTTTCTTTTGGTCCAACCTGAGATTCTCATCTTCCAGCACTATATCAGACAACGTTCCAATGCTATTCAGAATGTCTCCACAGTTTATGTCTTTTCAGACCTAGACAACTGGGTCCTTCTCTTCCTAGTCTATGTCAGTCTGGAAGCTCAACTGAACTTGTCTGCCATGGGTGACCCTAGCTTCCAAGATCACAGCAACACGCAAGGTTCCACAGTGTGACAAATCAACAGACGTGTGTGTGTCTCAGTGGCGGAGGGGGGTGGCTGTATTCTAATTTCAGAGCTTTCATATATATGACACTGCTATTAGAGTACATAGCAGTGTCGTATATAGGAAACTAATCTCTATATTATTTATTAAACAGCAGTGTCATGCATAGAAAAGTTCCTAAGCTAACAAGTTTGTAAATGGAGGGTTTTATGCATAAAATTAAAGTAAATATTTGTATGAATTGATGTAGTCTATTCCCTAAATATTTTAATCGGTAAAAATGTATTACAAGTTTCTTTAAACCTTTTTAAACTGAGTTATACGTCACACATCTGAGAAACTGTGTTAAACATTAACACTGATGGAATCATTATCTAACTCAAGAAATAAAATACTTCCAGCTCTCCAGAAGACTCCATGCGCCCATTTCCAATTATGACCCTCCTACTCAACTAGAGGTAAGTAACTACTATCCAATTATAATAGTTACTTATTGGCTTTTCTTTCAAGTTTCAGCACCTAATGATGTATCCATAAGCACAATAGTTTTACTATATGTTTTTGAACTTTATAAAACTGGAATCAATCAGTATGTGTTCTTTTCTGTCTGGCTTGTCTAGTGGCATTGTTTTGGGTGGCATCCATCCTGTTATAGGTAACCCTAGTTCATTTACTTTTCACCATTAATTTTTATCTTATTATATTACTATACTGCAATTTATTCAGTCATTCTTCTAAGGATCACTATCTGGAGTATTCCAAGTTTTTCTTTTCTATAAACCACCGCTGTTAGGAACATTCTGTTACATGCATCATAGTGCACATAAGTACTCAGTGCTTTAGGGACAATACTAGAAGGAGAACTGATGGGTCACATGAATGAATGAATATTTCAAGCTTATAAAATATCAACTTTTTCTAAAGTGGCTGTACCAATTTAAATTCTCCCAGCAGAGTATTCTTTCTTTTTGTATACCCACCAGAGCTTGTTTTGCTTTTCAAATTCTTTCTCCTTTTCATTCTTTTTTCTCTCTCTTGCTCTGTCTTTCTTCTCATGAAGTTTTACACTTTAATGTGGTCAAATTTATAAATACTTTCCTTTATGATTATAATTTTTTATGTATTTTGTAAGAAAACTTTACCTACATCAAAGTAGAGTGCACCATCTCCAAAAACCTTTTTTGTTTTATCTTTTCACATTTATATCTCTAATCTACCTACAATCAGTTTCTAAATGAGCATGAAGTAGAAACATAATTTTTTTCCATATGAATACCCCATTGTTGCAGCTCTATTGTACATCTTTTGCCAGTGCACTTCAATGCCACCTTTATGATAAATCAAGGGTTCTTACAAGCATGATTCTATTTCTGAATTCATTCTGCTCTCAGAATTATAAAACCAATCCAAATATTTATGTATACCAGCATTAAAATCACAGTCTTAATTCTTAAATGAGTGTTGACATTTAGTAGAATATGTATTCCTACTTCTAATCACCTACATAATTATCTGGGTCCACTGCACAATGAAAATATGGGGTCCTTAGTTTAAAACTTGTGAATTACAAGATGAGGACAACATCAAGAAAAGAGCCATTCCAAGACAGGGCCCTGTTGGTACCCTAAATTTCAGTGTCCACGAGTAAAGTTTTACTAGAACAAAGCCACACCTGTTTTCCACTGTTTTATCTATGGCTGCCTGTAGGCTACAACAGCAGAGGTGAGCAGCTGCAACAGAGACTCTGTAGTTTACAAATCAAAAATATTTACTGTCTGGTCCTTTAAGAAAAAACTTGCTAATCCCTGCATGAGTCGGATCCAACTCCATGGCACTTGGCTTGGCTGGCTTAACAAAAGGTCAGTGTTTCAAATCAACCAGATGCTCCTTGGAAACCATGTGAGGCAGTTTTAGTCTGTCCTACAGGGTCACTATGAGTCAGAATTGACTTGATGGCAATGGTATTTTTATCTTCATTTTATTTATTTATTTATTTGATTGCCTAAGATTTAGATACTTTCAGAGGGTTAGAGGAAAATACATAGAGGAAGTAGAAGACAGGTTGTCTCCCCGATGATAAACATGACTTAGTTACATTAAGATTGAAGACTTAGACATGAGGAGTGGGAAACCTGGTTGCACAATGGTTAAGCACTGAGCTGTTAACTGAAAGGTCAGTGGTTTGAACCTACAGGCTATTCTGTGGAAGAAAGCCATGGCAGTCTGCTTCGGTTAAAATTTGTTGCCTTGGAAATGCTATTGGTCAGTTCTGCTCTGTCCCTGGTGGCACAGTGGTTAAGTGCTATGGCTGCTAACCAAAAGGCCAGCAGTTTGAATTTGCCATGCACTCCTCAACTCTGTGGAGTAGTTCTACCCTTTTCTACAGGGTCACTGTGAGTCAGAATCAACTCTACTGCAATGGGTTTGGTTGTTTTGCTTTTACTCTGTCTTACAGGATCACTATAAGTTACAACGGAGTCAACGGCAACTACTTTGGTTTCCTTTTTTTTTCGAGACATGAGTAATGTACGAAAAATTCCAGGTTTTGCAATAAATGTAGTGAAATCAGGCCAGTGAGGAGACTGACCTACTAACACTTTGGGAAATAGTGGAAAATTGCAGAATTAGGAGGTATCCAGAAAATTCTGGAAAATTAGATCTCGTTTGAGTACTTTTCTAAGAGCAATTAGACAATATTTAAGTGTATTTTATCAGAGTATGCTATTGAGGTAAAAACTGAGGATGGGAATAAAATCCTAGTATTTCTGTCCCATATTATAAACCAATCTTCTGGCTTATCTTAGTGTTACATGGCATATAAAATAATCTTATGCACATGCATAAATATCTTTCTATATGAACCATCATTTGTTTTTTCCTAATTACATGCATTAATATGACCAGAGAATAACTAATTGACATTTGTCTTGACTCACATCATGTGTTCTTCACACTAAGTAGGTACTTTAACTCTGCAACTTTTATGTGGTTCCTTTTAAAGATTATAATAATGTAAACCCTACATAAGCCATTGCTACTTATTTCTCAACCATAGGGAGACAGGTCATGGATCATATCTCAACTTTACTGGACAATCTGCCTGTTTTCCTCACAGGATTTGGGATCCTCTGACACAAACTAAGCCATTCCATTCTTTTCTCTACCTCCTGATGCAGGATACCATCACCACTCAATCACAGTGATCTGGAAGCCAAACCACAACCTAGGAGAGTCTGTATTGGCATCTTCACAGCATACTGTACATTTGTTCCCTTGTAACATGACAACCAGGCTTTTCCCACCCATCGTAGTCTGGATCCTCTGCCTGGTGAAATAAATTTATCTTTCACCTTATTCCCTCGTGTGTCATCTCCTCCAAGGTGTTAATGACTGATGGCAAATTAATGTGTTAGTTCCTGAGGTGGGGATCTCAGTTTTAACAGGTGATTTCTGAAAAAGCAATGATTTAAAATCAAAAGACATGAATGTTAACTGGGAAATTTCAGACATTGCGATTGAAAAGATACTTGGAATCACAGTTCCCTGCAGCAATCTTCAAATGAAATCAGACTATGTGAAGAACTGTCATTCTCTTTTACCTTTATGTCACAGCCCACCTGACAGCAAAGTCTATTCTATATCAAGAAGTATAGCCATTGTCCAAGGAATCCCTTCCCATCTTAGGGGCATTAAGGCTGAGTGGGCCCCTGAGACCAATCTGAAATTCACACTATTTAGGCTATTAATGTAACCCTCTGCATACTATATAACACAATGTTCACTCTGAAAGGAATATTTACAGAGTTTGTGGGAACCTCTAGGCTCCATAAAGTAATGGAATTGCATGCAGTATCCACTTCAACTAAACTCTCTGGTGGTTCACAGAAGAAATTCACCTGCTGAAGTTTTGTTACTAGACTCAAGAGTTTAACTATTTATTTGATTCTGGGCTGCTTGTGGAAAGCAGGAAAGGCTCAGCCAAGCAAATGAGACTCTGAGCATGGGAAGGAGCCCACCCCTGCTGCCCTTCTTTTCTTTCCCCCATAGAAATAAATACCGGAGAAGTACCTGCTGTGACTTATGGTGTGGCGCTGATGTGGGAAAAGGGAATGTGCTCTAATTCATCGTTAATACGTGTTGTCCATGGATTCAAATTGATGAAAGCAGGGAGAAAGGAAGGAGGAGGAACTTTTTATTTTTTTACTAGGTGTAAGTTGCTTTGGGAATTTTGTGAAAAATGTATCGCAGCAACCATTTTAAAAATGAAGAAAGTACAGATCAGAGAATTTAAGACTTGGGGCCAAGGACATATAATTAACTCTGTCATGTGTGAATTTCCCTGGTTATTACCTGTGCTCATGTCTTTGGTTCCGTTACTTGAAGCTGCAAAATAGGTACTGTGTAGTAAACCATGTCACAGAATCAGCTAAAAATTATAAAAGAGGAAAAAACAGTTCATGTATTATGATGTCGTTATTCATTAATCCAAACTCTCTAGAATAAGGTTTGTCATTCTGAGAAACGAACATCAAGCTCTAATGTCCAGATCACATTTTAAAAAATAAGAACTATCATTAAGGTAGTTATTACGATGCTTCTAGGTACTAGATAAAATACTTTATTTTTTATAGATATCCCTGTTTCCTAAATGAGAAAACTGGCTAAATTACCCACCCTAGCTAGTAAGTGGGAAAATCGGAACGTGAATATGAGTCTCTCAGTCTCCTTGGCCTTCAGCCTGGTTTTCAGTCTCCTTGCTTTTCACCTCTGCACCAAGCCCTAAGTGTATTACAGCACCACCTTTATTTCAAAACCCATGGAAGTTCAGAAGTTTAAAAGTAGAGGGATTTATCTCCTCCGAGGTGAGTCTAATTTCTCTGTGGACTCACTCTACATTGTTTTAAGTTGAGCTACACAAGAAAATTTAACTCTTTGTCTCTATGTCTGAGCATGTAATCACTTTTTGCCTTCTCAAAGAAAGTTTACAACTTCAGGTTGCATAGGCATGACCAGTAATCCAAAGTCCTAAATAAATAAATAGATTGGTAATCTTTCTAGTTCCCTGAAATTTTAGGAATCACTTCACCAATATCTGCTTTCTCAACTTAGCTCCTGAAGTCTGGCTCTCTCTACATTAACCTAAGCTAGGTGCCTTAAGCCTGCAAAGGCTGTTTCATCAGGGTTCTTTCATCCAGTGATGAAATTACAAATTCTGCTTGTGTCCCCTCAAATACTATTTTATGCTGATAACTCTCAAATTTGTATTTCAACTTCAGACCTTTCCCTTGGGTTCCAGATTTATGCACCAACCTCCTTCACAATATCTCCACTTGGACACACATTAGACATCTCAGCACAATACAATCAAAACAGAGCTCTTGGTTTCATACCAAGCCCTTATCCAAATCTATTTTCTAGCCCTTTCCAGCCTTTCTCTGGCTTATAAATAGCACCACTCTTAACTCAGTTGCTCAAGTCAAAAATGCAGAAGTCTTTCATGATTTCTCTTAACATCTCACATGAAATTCACCAATTTGCTATGTAGTACTTATCATTTCTTACCAAATGAATTCTTAAAGCCCAGTTCCTAGCTAACATCATCATTTGCCTGGACCATATCATAGAGTTCCTAATCCATCATGCCAGCTCAGTCTTTGTCCCAGGATAATTCCTTTTCTCCATAACACTTTCTAAAACATACATCAAATTATGCTACTTCCTTGCTTAAACCCCTCCAATAGCTTCTCATTACATACAGTAAAATGGAAGCCTATTACACTATTTACAAGATCCTAAATAATCTTGATCCCAGGTACTTCTCTCACCTAATCCATTTATACTCTCCACCATTTCTTTCTCTTAAATACTACAAATATACTCCCTTCAGGGGCTTTTATATGCTATTCTTTCACTTAAAGTATTTGCTCTTCTAAAAGAAAGCTTCCCTGGCTACCCTAAGCAAAGGACATTCCAATGGTCACTCCCTACCAGGTCATTCTACTTGGGACCGGAAGAACTGGATGGTGCCTGGCCCACCACCAGTGACAGCCACGATGGAGCTCACTAAGTTGAGTCTCACTGGCGACACAAGAATGAAAAGGGATGCACCCTGAGGTCTCCACTAAAAGACCGCAGTTGATGGTCCAGCGACTTCAGGGTTCCCCTGGGAGCATGGCCCCTGGCCCTGATGCTGCCCTTAAATCATAATGAAAGTCCACTCTTTGAACACAAATGGACTGGACTTGGCGATGCAGTCAGTGCAGAGTGACCATATATTGGATGCACTTTATGGTACTATACATCTATAGGATATCATCCTGCTGACCTCTGGCTGGAGTAAGGGGAGCGGGTGGAGAGGAGGGGAAAGGAGGCCGTTGGGAGAATGAGACATGTATGGAGCAGAGAGGAATAGTGTGCTGTTGCTGGGCAGGGAGAGCAGTGGAACCTGCATATAGGTGGGCATGTAAATTTATATGGGAATGTACATTTTCTCTCAGTCATAATAAAAAATAAATAAATAAAATTCTGGAACTAAATTACAAATTATTCACTTAGTTTAACATACTAGCTTAATTATTCATTTACATGTTTACTGTCTATCTTCCCATTTTTTTCCACTAACATGCATGTGTCATGTTAGAAGAGGCTTGACTACATAGTTCACTGCTGGATCTCCTGTGTCTAGAACAATGTTTGACACACAGAGTGGCAGGCATTCAGGAGATAATTGCTTGCTGACTCTTTGATTCCAGAAAAATTGACTTCAACCTCCAATTCAGAGAAACCATTGAAGAAGGAATTCTAGGCCAACAAATTTCCACTTCTCCTTACTTCAAATAGAGAATCATTGATCTAAGCCATGATATTTTCAATTGCCTCATATGCGTAAGAAAGCTGGACAATAAATAAAGAGGACCTAAGAAGAGTCGTTGCCTTTGAATTGTGGTGTAGGTGAGGAGTACTGAGGATACCATAGACTGCCAAGAGAACGAAGAGATGTCTCAAAAGAGGTACAGCCACAATGCTGCTTAGAAGCAGAGAGGGTGAGATTTCATCTTACATACTTTGGACATGTTGTCGGGATGGCCTGGAGGAGGATATCATGCTTGGTGGGGCACAGGATGACAAAGAGGAGGAAGCCCACCAAGGAGATGGACCGATACGGTGGCTGCAACAGTAGGTTCAATCACAGCAGTGCTGGGGATGGTGCAGGATTCAGCAGGGTTTCTGTTGTGTGCAGCATCACTATAGGTCAGGGCCAGATCGTTGGCACCTAGCAACAACTTCTCCTACCCTAAATTTGCTCCTTTGCATCAATTTCCATCTCAGTAAATGGTGCCACCATCTGATCCAGAAACCTGAATGCCATCTGAATTCCTCCTTCCTGCTCCTCTGCCACAGGCTATCAATGGTGAAGACCTGTCAATTGCATCTCCGAATACACTTTAGGTCTGTTCAACTTTCTGCTTCTTCACTGCCATCACCTGGTCTGCACCACCATCTTTTCACACCTAGATCCCTGGAAAATAGCCCCTTTGTGGTCTCCATGACATCCCTATGCCCTCTCAAATCCTCCTTGCCTCCTAAAATGCAAATTATATTACTACCTAAACTTAAAAAAAAAAAAAAGGGTATGTTTGGAGTCCCTCCACAAATGGTCAAAGATGAGAATTCTCACAAGTAGATTAAGTGGAATAAGGGTCAGTGACTGCTCAACAGTAATAAGACTGCCTAAGAAACACTAGCCGCTGAAACTCAGTTCGATAAGTTTTTTCTAAAGAGTTACACCTTGCCACTTCTCTAGATTTCTGGTTCAACTCCAGATACTCAGATTAAGTAGGTTTTGATTAGGGCCACCAAATTTACATGTAACTACTATAGTCTAAGACCCAAATTTGCCATGGCATGGTACTACATTTTTATTTACAGTAACTTTACCTTTATGGAATTACTTAAAGATTAATAATCAAGAACTTGTCATTTTTTTTTAAATAAAATTGAGTCCTGGATGTTATTGACTTATACCTTGCCACTTTTCAGTGGAGAGAGCTAGTTCCTCCCAGAAGAAACACCCTTACATTTTTAGCCATATCCATTTCCACTACAGATTTCTAATGAGCTCCTACGACTGCTGCCCAGGGCAACAGTCACTGTTCCTGAATGCTATTAATTTCATGAATCCTAAAATCTGTGGGTAAGATCTCAGAGATTACACTAAACAATCCTATAGATACAGGGAATTGCTTAGACCTTTCATTCTCTTTAGGTTCATTCTGGGAAGAAGCTATCACTATTTTAGTACACAGCTCTTGCAAACACTTGCCTCCCCAGCTTCTCTGGTGGATTTGTGACGGCTGCCTATGAGGCTCTCAGAAGGCAATGCAGTAACCACAGAGGCTTCCCTGCTGAGGGTCATGGCCCACTGTGAGTGGTACGAAACCTGTAATAGAAGACACTACTCCATTTGTCCTGAATTAGAGGTGGCTTTACCTCTAATTCACTTCTTAAGCATTATCTCTTTTAATTAAGTGATTTATGGTTTTTCAGTGGAATGCTGGGTAAGATTAGTTGGAAGAGTAATTTGGTGTCCAGCAGCTATGTGAACTTGGTCCAGTTATCCAACCCCTTCTGCAGCTCAATATGTCCCGAGCTCTGCTTCTTGTTTACAGAGACTTGAGACTAGTCCTGGCTTTGTCTACAAGATAGCCTTCATGTGCTCAATACACACTGTTTGATGAACATCATTACCTTCCAACCACAAGTCTTCATTTTTCTGTTATTATGACTTCATTAATATTTGGTGCCAGATAGCATTTTCAAAATTACTTGGATGGAAATTTCCATTGAAATGCTAATGACTGCATAGCTCATTCTAGAAAACCAATTCATAATACTGTAAGTCAGGTTAAATTCAGGAGGGAGTTGAAACACCCTGGGGAAGAGGGAGAAGAACAAAAAATCTTGGTTTGAAGCTGTAAGGAGACTAAGTATATTAATTGTTACTGTTCACAGATGAAAAAAAAAAAGTTCAATAACATCCAGGACTCAATTTTATTAAAAAAAAATTACAAGTTCCTGATTCTTAATTTTAAATTAAATAATTCCATAAAGGTAAAGTTACTGTAAATAAAAACATAGAATCATGTCACGGCAAATTTGGGTCTTAGACTATAGTAGTAACATGTAAATTTGGGGGCCCTATTCAAAACCTACTTAATTTGAGTATCTGGAGTTGAACCAGAAATCTAGATTCTGACACATTCTTCAAATAGTTCATGCACACTAAAATTTGTAAAGCACTGTTAATGCACTTGTACCATGTATTATATAAGGATCTGAAATGCAAACGCTTATGGGGAAAGACCAGTAATGAATGACTCAGCCTGTGGTAAACTAGGGAGCTCAGATCATGTTTAAAGGAAGAAGCTGGGTCTCAGCTTTGGCTGATGTATGTAGAAATCTGAGTCTACTGTTGATGAATTTTAATAGAAGGCATAAACCTGACATTTTAAGTAGACTCTCTGTATTCAGAAATGTTATCAAATAACTAAAAATATTTAAATGTAGCTCATGCCAACAAAAGCTTATCTAGCATATTTGATGAGTAGGCCAGAAAATCAGTGTGGCTGTTCCACGTGAGAGATGAGAGATAATGGAGCCCCAAATGTATAGTGCCTTATAGACCTTAAAAGGGTTGGGATTTTTCTCTAAGTGAATTGGTATGTCACTGGAGGGTTGCGAGCAGAGAATGATATAATCAAACAGATTTAAAAGGATCACTCTAGCTACTCAGGACTAGGTCTGTGGCATCTGATCCTAAGAATGCTCTGTAATTGTGCACATAAAAAACTCTAATCAGCCAGGGCTAGAGAATGTGCTGCTGGCAAACACCTCTCTAGTCTATAATTAGCACCTCTAAGGATGCACTATTTCAAGGCAGTCCCTTCTATTTGGAGAGTCTACTAATTCTTCTACTTAAACCTCAGCCCCCATTAGTTTTTCATATCCAAGTGGCAACATTGTTCTAGAATTCAGACATAAGCTAAGTCAAATCCATCTTCCACTTGATAATACTCCATTTTTTGCTCAAATTCATAAACTTTTTCTGTAAAAGACGGTTTCATGTTTCCTGTTAGAGTTCCTTTTAAAAGTGAACACCAAAATTGTTTTTTTAAAAAATCCTATGTGGTCACATAATCGCAAAGTGAACCAGAATCATCAGAACTATCATGTCCCTTAGTCAGGACACTGTGTTTCCATTTATGGTCTTAATCAGAAATTAGAGGGTCTGATTTCCCCATCATGCTTCTGTTGAATTTATTGTGAAATCAAATTCTTAAGTATTTTTCAGGCTTATGAAAAGCCACATTTCTGGCATCCTAGAATTGTACAATAGATTGTTTTGAACCAAGTATGTGGTTCTGCAATTATTCTAGTAGCATTTAACGTTGTTAGACAAAAAAAAAAAAAAAGAATAAATTAAAAAATGAAGAAATTTATTTTGGTGTGATTGTTGCTTAGTACTAATCAGAAACCCTGATGGTATAATAGTTCAGTGCTATATCTGCTAACCAAAAGGTCGTCAGTTCAAATTAGCCAGGCAGGCGCCCCTTGGAAACTCTGTGGAGCAGTTCCATGCTCCTCGTCGGGTCTCTATGAGTCAGAATCAACACCATAGCAGTTTGGGTTGCTCCCAAAATTTGTTTTTCTTCTTAGTTGTGTGTCACCTACAGTTTAGGTAAGCGTACTATAATACCTTCAGATGATTCACACCTTCGTTGAATAGTACGAGGACCAACGACAGGACTGGAAAACCCTCTGATCACATACAGTCACACACTGTATTCCTACAGCCACACCAGACATTAATGATCACTGTGGTAATCTTTTCCAGAGTTGGGTCTATTTTGAGTTTTCAACACAATATTTTTAGGTCTTTTGACCATTTCCATCATCCCCCAAAAGTTCTTCGTTTGAAGTCCATTTTCAGTCAGTCCCCACTACCACAGCCAGGCCCAAGCAACTGCTGATTTGCTTTCTTTCTCTACAGATTTATACTGCCTGGAATTTTTACATAAATGAAGTCACATAATACGTGATTTTTCTATCTAGCTTCTTTTACTTAGCTTCTTTCCTTCATATATGCTGTCATATGCATCAGCAGTTTAAGTCTTCCTATCACTAAAACATTTTATTTTATAGATATGCCATATCTTATTTATCAATATACCAAATTTAGTTTATCCTTTCTCCAGACGATAGACATTTGGGCTGTTTACTGTCTGGGGGTATTATGAATAGTACTGCTTAAAGAATCACAAGTGTTTGTACGGACATGTTTTAATTCTTCTTGAATACCTCAGAATGAATTGCTACACTGCATGGTAAGTTTATGATTAATTTTTTTAAGAAGTGGCCAGTTTTATCATTTTACACTCCCACCAGCAATACTTGAAGGTTCTAATTTCACCAATACTTGTTTGGTATTCTCAGTAATTTTTGTTATAGCCATTGTACTGTTATCTCATTTTGTTGTAATTTGTGTTTCCCTCTTTAAAATGTTGAAAAACAACGATGTCACTTTGAAGACTAAGGTGCATCTGACCCAAGCTATGGTGCTTTCAATTGTCTCACAGGCATGTGAATGCTGGAGGATGAATACAGAAGACTGAAGAAAAATTGACACTGCCATTAAATTGTGGTGTTTGCAAAGAATATTGAATATAGTGTGAACTGACAAAAGAATGAGCAAACCAGTCTTGAAGAAGTACAATCAGATTGCTCCTTAGAGGTAAGGATGGTGAGAGTATATCCCACATAATTTGAATGTGTTATCAGGAGGGATCAGTCCCTGGAGAAGATCATCACGATTAGTAAAAAGAGCAAGACCCTCAATGACAGGGACTGACACAGTGACTGCAACAATGGGATTAAGTATAACAACGATTAAGAGCATGACACAGGACCAGATAGTGTTTTGTTCTTTTGTACATCAGGTCACGATGAATTGGAACTTACTCGATGACACTTAACAACAACAATGATTAATGATATGTAGAATCTTTTCATGTACTTATTCAAAGAGCTTTATTGGTGAAATGTCTATTCAAACATTTTGTCCTCTATCTTAGTTATCAATTTCTTCATAAAAAATTACTCCAAAATTAGCAACTTAAAACATACTTATTATCACAGTTTCTGAGGGTCAAGAACTAAGTAGCAGCCTAGCTGTGTGTCTCTGGCTTAAGGGGTCTCATGGGATTGAGGATAAGATATCAATCATCTGAAGGCTTGACTGGGGCTGCAGGATCTACTCCCAAGTTGGTTCATTCATAAGACTGAGTGAGGCACAAACACAAGGGTTTAGAAGTCACATATCATCACTTCTATTGAATTCTTTTGGTCACACAGTTGAATACGGATATAATGTGAGAAGACCTTGCACAAAGAAATATCAAAAGACATTGGATCATTGGAGGCCATTTGGAGATTAGCCACCACATCCATATTTTAACTGGGTTGTCTTTTTTTTTTTATTGGATTATAAAAATTCTTTATGCATTCATATTACAAGACCTTTATTAGACATATGATTGGAAATGTTTTTGCCTGGTCTAGATTCATCTTTTCATTTTCTCATTGCTGTCTTTTGAAGAGTAATAGTTTTAAATTTTGAGGAAGTCCATCCACTTTTTTTATTTTTTAAATGTACTTTGCTTTTTGTGTCTTATTTAGAATATTTTTAATCTCACAGAAATTTTCTCCTTTGAGTTTCTCTAGAAGTCTTAGTTTTCATTATTACATTTAGTTCTGTAATCTGTTTTGTGGATTTTTTTTTACAGAGTTTGAAGCAATGTTTTAGTGTTTACTTATTTTGCATATGGATATTCAATTGCCCTACAATCAACTGTTGAAAAAGACTTCTCAGTTCCCTGGTGAAATGTTTGTCAGTTTTGCTGAAAATCAGCAAGAATTTCTCAACTCTTAATCCTGTTCTATTATTTCATTGGCAATGCAACTTGACAGCACTTGGCTTGGCTACACCAATATCATGCAGTCTTTATTACCGCCACTTTAGAATAAAGTTTGAAATCAGTCAATGCAAGGCTTCCAAATTTGGTCTTCGTCATCAAATTTATTTTGATTATGTAGATCCTTTGCACTTCCTGATAAATTTTAACATGAACCTGTCAATTCTTAGAAAATTTCAGCTAACATAAAGTTGTTCATAACAACCCCTTATAATCTTTTTGATATCTTTAGGTTTGATAGTTATAACCACCCTTTCTTTCTTCCATCAGCTAATTTATGTATTTGCTCTTTGGGGGGAGAAGGAGGTATCATCCTAGCTGACGATTCATCAGTTTTGTTGATCTTTTCAAAAAAATCAACTATTGCTTTCACTGATAGTTTCTATTGTTTTTCTATTCTCTATTTCATTGATTTTCACTTGGATTTTTATCACTTTCTTTCCTCTGATTGCTATAGGTTCAATTATAACTTTCTGATTTCTCTGGTGATCCATGGGATATTTAGAAACGTGTTGTTTAATGTCCAAATGTTTTGAGATTTCCTAATTTTTTGTTGTTGAGGCTGATTTGTAATTCATGTCCATTGTAGTTAGATAACACAGTTCAAACAACCAATTTTTTTAACGTACTGAGCTTCTTTGATAGCCTAGTATATCAGATATCTTGTAAAACACTCAACATATACTTACAAGGAATGTGTATTTTGTTCTCATTAGATGAAATGCTCCAATACCACCAGCTAGGCTGATTTGTTAGATAGAGCTGTTTGCGTCTTCTTATTCTTGCTGATTTTCTGTTGTTATTCTATTATTCATACACAGTGATCAAAGAAAATAATACTCAGTTGAAAGTTTCAGCCAAATTTTTAAATTCTTTATTTCTACTTTGGAAATTCTGGTAATGTAGTGGTTAAGAGCTATGGTGGCTAACCAAAAGTCTGGCAGTTTGAATCCAGCAGGCATTCCTTGGAAACACTATAGGGCAATTCAACTCTGTCCTATAGAGCTGCTGTCAGTCAGAATCAACTCAGCAGCAGTGCGTTTGGTTTATTTCTCCTTCAACTTTGTCAGCTTTTGCTTAATATGTTTTGGGTCTCTGTTAGGTGTATTGACATCTATGATTGTTACATTTTCTTAATATACTGATCCTTTTATCATTATGAAATATGTTTGTTTCTCACACCTGCTTAACTCGGTCTATTTTGTCTGACTTTAAGTAATAGCTACATTAATAGCCATTAATGTAGCCATTCCAGCTTTTTTTATTATGATTCCTTTTTTCCATCCCTTTATTTTCAACCTAAACATCTTTAAACCGATTATTTTAAAAAAAGAACATATAGTTGAATCTTGCATTATTTTCCAGCTGGAAAATCTCTTACTTTGATTGTAATATTTAATCCATTTCCAATTAGTGTAATGACTGATATAATTAGATTTATGTTTGTCACTTTTCTATTATATGTGTTATGTCTTTATATTCTTCCCTTTCTCACTTTCTGCTTTATTTTATACTAAATGGAGCCCTGGTGATGTAATGGTTTAAGAGCTCTAGCTGCTAACTAAAATGCCAACAGTTCAAGTCTATCAGCCACACCTTGGAAACCCTGCAAAGTAGCTATACTCTGCCCTGTAGGACAATCAACTTGATGGCAATAGGTTTTCATTTTATATTAAATAAATGTATTTTACTATTTTAATTTTAACTCCTCTGTTTTAACTTCTTTAAAGAAAATACATTCTTGATAGTTGCTTTAGAGCACGCAATAGACAACTTACCAAAATTTCTATTAGACATTAACACTGACTTAATTTCAGTGAAACGTAGCAACTCTGTTCCAGAATACCTCTGTTAGGTTACTACTATTTTTCAAAGCACTGGCAGCACAGTAGTTAAGACCTTAGCCATAAAACAAAGTGTCAACAGTTAAAATCCGGCTAGTCCTCCTTCGAAACCCTATGGGACAGTTAGTTGGTCCTACAAGGAATTCATATGCTGGAAGCAACTCAGTGGCAACGGGATTTGGTAAATGTTAGAAACAATACAGTGTTACAACTATTGCCTTATAGGACTATATCTTTTAGGGAAATTAAAATGAGAAAAAAGCAACAAATTCACTTTTTTTTTCTTTCAACATTTTGATTATTACACTGCTTTTGGACTCCGTTTTTTCTGAAAAGTCAGTCATTAACCCTATCACTATTTTCTTGTATGAAAGAACTGCTTTTCTTTTCCTGCTGTCAAATTTTTTATTTGGCTCTAGCTTTCAGTATTCGAGTATGGCATGTTTGGGCATATTCTCTGGCTTTATCTAATTTGTAATTCATTGAGCTTCATGGATCTATATATTTAAGCTTTATATAAAATTTGTGAAAGTCTTTGGCATTAGTCTTCAAATAAGATTTCTGCTCTTTTGTTCTTCTCCTGGGACCATCACTACACACACTAGGACACTTAATGTTGTCTCATAAGTCTTTGATACTACACTCGTCTTCAATCTTTTTCTATACTTTCTTCAGATTGGATTCTTTGTACGGCTCTATCTTCAAGTTCGATTCTTTATCTGGCTGTCTTGTATCTGGTTATCTCCTGTCTGCTACTGATTTAGCCTAGGGAATTTTTACTTTGGTTATTGCACTTGTCTAAAACTTCTATTTGTTTCTTTTAGTAGTTTATATTTCTTTATTGAGATTTCCTGCAACATGAATCCTTGGAATCAAATTTTTCTTTAATTTTTAAAATTTAATTATATGTAATATTTACCATTACTGCTTTGAAATCTTTAAAATTTAGTTTAATTATAGGTAATATTTACCATTATTGCTTTGAAATTTTTGCTGAAAAGTACATATTTTCAATTATACATTGTAGTAATTCTAGATTGTGTCTTTTTCCCCCCACAAGGTTTGTTTTTCTAACATGTTTCTCTTTTTGTATTTTGTTTTGTTTTAGTGTCTTGCCTAAAATTAACCTGTGGAATCTATTCCTCCTGCAGTCTATGATTGCTGATGTCTCTCCTCATTTTTTTATTTTCATTTTTAACCTGCTTTCCAGTGGGTCAACCCCTGTGTGTATGTGTGCAGCTTAGGAGTCATACAATCATTGGTCAGAAGTTAGCTCAAATGCTCCTAGCCAAGAAGCCTTTCACTCTGTGCATGTGTTGAGGAACAAACTGAAGAAGTTTTCAAATCGAGGAACTGTTTGTCTTATCTTTGGCTCAGATATCCATTCTATATGCCAAGTTTAGTAACTCAATCTATTTCTTGTTCCTCTGGTTCTGTTTCTCTGTCTCAAAATACCACAACATGATTGGAGCCCCAACTTGTTCTCGACCTGAGCATTTAATCTTATATTCAGCCCCAGGTGCACTCAGACACCAGCTGTTTTGCCTCGACAATCACCTTCCAGTTATCAATACTCTCTTCTGATAATGGGTTTACCCTGCTATGCCTATCAGTTCCTGGTGTGGCATCAGCAAATAAACTCCCAACTTACATGAATAAGATCTAGTAGAAGGAGGAGGTTTCTGATAAACATCATGGCTTATTTACCACAGTATTTCTCCTTTTACCTGTCGTAAGTGTATTTTGCATCAAGTTTAAAAAAATCTACAACTGCTTCCTTTAATTATCATCTTAACCCCATATAAACTTTTTAATTCTCAAAAAACTTCAGGAAGTTCTATAATTTTTACTCTTGGTTTTTATGTACTGCTTATCAAGAATCTCCACAATGAGACAATTTAACAGTGGTATAAACCTTCATATTTTCACACATGTTCACAAATTTATGTAAAGAATTTTAACTTATAAAACTAAAACATCATATCTAAAGAAGGAATGATATCTTTCACTAGTAATGATAGGTATGTCCAAAGCAATTAACCATTATGGCAGCCATACCCTCCTACAGAGGTATCCATAAAATAATGATTCTTTCCTGGAATAATATGCATATTAATTAGTTCCTACAGCACTTGAGAGACTTCTGTTCTATTCCCACCAGTGAGGTCAGGAAATGCATCCAGCTTAGTCAGCAGCAAATTTAAAAATCTTGAAGCAAGTTCAGGTCACAGAGAAGAGTGGGCACCCCAAGGGAAGGGAGAAACCAGAGGTAAGAATTTTTCACAGCCCTAAAATGATACCATGTGACCTAATCAATGGACTTCATTTGTAAGCACCTTAATCCCCATTACCCACAATTGGAATGGACAGTTCTATTCAATTATTACTTGCCCAGGGTGGATTGGATTTAGTGTTGAAAACGTAGAGTGTACCAAATTAAAATTCAAGTATTCAAATGAGAAGTCTCAAGACAATTTAATGACTGATGCTGAGCTATGTATAACTACACAGAGGTTTACTCACTAGAATTCTTAACGTGGGTTATGACTTAGTCTAAGGCAAAAATGTACCTTAGTCTAAGGCAAAAAATGGTACCTCAGTTTTGTTCACAAATTGCTAACCAGCTTTCAGATATTGGAGTCTAAGGATTTCTTGAATATTGAGACCTCCATGAGCAAAACAACAAAGCTATTCTTTTCCATTTTTTAGAATAATCTTTGATTTCTAAAAAAAGACTAAACTTGGCTAAATGAATTATATACATACTTAAGCTAGCTTGAAACATTTCAAATGAGTCTCACATTTTAGTACTGTGAAATATTAAGGTAAATTGTTCTAATGTATTTAACTGTCATTAGAAATCTATCAGTAAACTCAAAGCAAGTATCTTCAGAGTACAAATAACTCTAGAGTGTGGCAAAGGTTGACGGAAAGATGAATTTATGTATTTTAAGCAGTTATACAATATTTTTTGGTAATATTATCAAATAAATTCTTGATCACATCCTCTACACCCGTAACTTCACTTGCATGAGTTAATTCAAAGGCTTAGACAATTTGATGATTTGTAGTGCAATTATTTGCATAACACACCTGTGGTCTAAAAGAAAAGATACATTTCCAGCACAACATATGTATTTTGAAAGAAATGAACAAGCAAAAGTGACCAGAGGTAGCATTCTTGAGTCTGGAAACCTTCTCCTTGTTAGTCACTAACTAACCCTGAAATATCATTTGACTCTCGACTTCACTGTCAACATCTGAACATGAGGTTATTTGCATCAAAGGATCTAAGAGAAATTCTAAAATGGTTATCTATTACTGGGATCAGATCAGCAGATATACTATCTTTGGACTGATTTAAAACAAATAAAAATTAATTGAAATATCTCATAAAATCTGAATTTCTTTTTTCTCTTGAAAATTCTGCCAAATCTGGCTCAAGACAAGGCCAAAACTTCCACATGATAACACTCAGCCTCAGCAGCATGGTGCCCGCCCTCTGTGGATACAACCTTCTCCCAGCTTGTGGTCAGTCTGTTCTTACAAACTATGCATACATACTCTCACCCAGAACATCCTACCCACTTATTTTATCTGTCTAGCCCTTGTAGGCATTTGTTTTTGTGATTCCTCGTTTAACAGCTTCCATCAAGTTCTACAGTTCTGTGATTTTGTAAGTGTACAATAATGTACTAACCTGTTAGCTCTTATAATGGGAAACTGGTATTTAAAAAGATATTAAAACCAGAGAGAAAGAATAAGAGGATTAGTTATTCTGTAGGTGACATTCAGGGAAGATTACATAGTAGAGTATTTTTCATTTGGATGATCTTAGACTAATAGTGTAAAGCATAAGATTCCTAGGAAATTCAGACACAAAAAAAAAGGCATTTAGAATTTGGGCAAGGAAGAGATAAATTTTTAAATGGAGGAGAAGGAAAGAAGAATTAGCTTTACCAAGCATCGACTCCATGACAGGCACTATGCTGGCCTCTTCATGTCACTGTTTGATCTGTTAATCCTCACAGTTTGTCAGTGGCTAGGTACTTCTTCATTACATCCATGTGAAAACTTAGACTCAAAAAGAGTAGATAACATGTCCAAGGTTGTACATAATGATCGGAGGCAAAATTTGAACCTAATTCTAAAGCTGTCATTCTTCCCTCCGCATCACTAGACAAATTTCTACTTCCCAGTTTGGGCTCTAGTCTATAGACTTGACAGACATGAACATATTTACATGAATATCACTTTTCTGCAAAATACTGCCTTTCTGAAAATTGTAAACTTACAAAATTAGGGTACCAAGCCAATTACTGATGACAAATGGAATATTTTCCTATAAGGTACAGAGTTTACATCTAAACCAAAAACTAAACACAATGCCATCAAGTTGACTCCAACGCACAGAGACCCTGTAGTACAGAGAACTGTCCCATGGTTTCCAAGGAGCCCCTGGTGAATTCAAATGGCTAACTTTTTAGTAAACAACTGTACGTCTTAACTACGCTGCCACAAGGGTTTATATCAGTGAGCATAAATACTTTTTTTTAATATACGTGAAATTCTGTTTTCATAAAATTGACAATAACAGCAAAATGGTTTGTGCTGAAGTACTCACATATGCACAATTAAACTCTAAATAACCAGCTTTTGTGAACTCCTTTGGAGAACTGGGAGACTTGTAGTATGTGTATGGTTCCCCTTAGCTTGCTTGAGAAAAAGAGAAACCCTAATTAAATATGAGATCAAAAGAGGGCGAATGTTATACAAGAACTATCTTTTTTGAAGTGTAATCGTGTGTGTGTGTGTGCATGCGCACCCGCACATGCACGCACACACTCACCTTTTTAAGGTTTACTATGTAACATTCACAACAGTTAAGTGTATGGCTGCAAACCAAAAGGCTGATAGTTCGATACCACACAGCCGCTCCACAGAAGAAAAACCTAGCAATCTGCGTCAGTAAAAATTAAGCCAAGAAAACCCTATGGGACCGTTCTACTCTGTCACCCTCATTCGCAATGAGTTGGAGCCAATTCAAGGGCACTCAACAAGAAGGTATTCCATTCACTCCTGCTGTAAAATCAAAACCAAACCCACTGCTGTTGATTCCGTTCCAAGTCATGGGGAGTCTTGCCATAGTCATCACTAATTTTAATACAATCTCAGAAAAAAATTGTTTCAGTATTTCACACCCTCATAAAATACTAGTTAGATAACCAGATGCACAAATGCATCACACAGTTCTTCTGTATTCTAAAGTTACAGAGTATAAGAAACACTTATGTTATGAGCCAAATTTAAATCACTTTTGCCTTAAAAAACAAGGCCAAATAGCAAAGCCTCCCCTACTGTTTGTGCTCTGTAGCATAACATCTCTTGATTACTGACAGAGTTCCAGTCACAGGTTGTGAGTTGGAAAGAGGATTTTCAATGTCCAGCAGCTAAATGTGTCAGCCATGACATTTCTGAAAGCTCTATTTTTATATACAGAGAGGAAAAATCACTTCTACGCATCTGTCCTTTACAAAATTCTCAGTTTAACTTCAGCTTTAGATATGTACAATAGTGAATGCATTCTAGTTAACATGACAAGCGACTGACATTTTTAAACTGGAATAATGCATGTATTAAAAATAATGTACACAAGTTTGTCCTTTCTGTATTCGTATTCCCTTTTTCAGTCATAAAACCTGTTAAAATGCAGTTGAAATAATACAAAATGAATTTCAAATCTCACTATTGTCCTAACTTCTTTCCCCCTTTACTTTTACATAGCTTATCCAAAAATGTTGAAATGTAACTTGCTTGAGTTATAATATGATGTGAATTAAGACTCGGTATTGTTTGGAAGCTCTTTTTAATTGGCCTACAGGGAGGCTTTCTGTATATATTAAGATGATTGTATGTCTGAATTATAACAAACCTACCTTTAAACTTGCTTTGTGTTTAAATGCACATTAGAGATAAAATATTTTAATATTTCTTAAGGTAGGCTTTAGTGACAGAACTATAGGATTGGCAATCTTGGTATAAGTAGAAAGTTCTGATTGGCTGTCGTGTCAATTTGTCAGTGAAGTCCAGGAAGTACATGACTCTAGCTGTTTTCCTTATTTTTATTTATAAATTCTGTTTCATAAAAGCAATAAGATGCTTCTGGCTTTGCAGTTCTAGGGGATTATAGCACTTGTCAGATGGCAAAAATCACTGGCCCCTCTGTCTTGTGCCTCTGAACACCATTGAAACTACAACCAAACCCAAATTCATTGCCATTGAGTCAATTCATACTTACAGAAACCCTACAGGATAGAGCAGAACCGCACCGTAAGATTTCTAAAGCTGTAAATCTTAACAGAAGTAGACTGCCACATCTTTTTCCTTCCAAATGCCAGACTTTTGGTTAGCAGCTGACCATTTAATCACCGAGCAACCAGGCCTCTTTTAAACACCACTAAAAACAACAAACCAAACCCAGTGCCATCTAGTCAATTCAGACCCATAGTGCCCCTATAGGGCAGAGTACAGCTGCTCCATATCGTTTCCGAGAAGCATCTGGCAGATTCAAACTGCCGACCTTTTGGTTAGCAGCCATAGCTCTTAACCACTATGCCACTAGGGTTTTAACACCAGTTAGAGGCATGTAATCACTGAACAACACATTTCCTATAATTCCTTAATGCTTTATTATGACATACCAAATTTTTTGAATAAGTGTTTTATTTTGAAGTTTGGTGGTATCTTAAGAAAAGCCAGTCAAGCAGCTAAAAAAATTGAGAAGAAATAAAATGTAGGCTATGGAAGGAGAGAGAAATCATCAGGCAATGTCTACCTCTCAGTGAGCCCTGGAGGATATAAAACCCAAGAATTGAATACATTTTGTACCAAAATTGAGAGGTTTGGTTATGATTAGGCAATATATATATATAAATGGTTTCATCATATTATTCTAAGTTTATGTTCTTGCTTACAAGTGAATATTAATGTTTTATGTGCAAACATATATAATAGATTTTGCATATATGCATATGTTCATGCAGATCATATTTGTAAAAATTAAATTTCCTTACACTGAAGGAAAGGCTTCCACTATTTTTTTTAAAAAATCCCATTTAATATAATTTATATGGCATTTGCTAAAAGAAAAAGTATACTCTTGAAACATGTAAGCAGCTTGCTTTTTTAAATAAATGAAGTTTAAAATTCAGACTCAAATTATACAGCAGAGCATGGAGATTTAAATTTGTAGATTGAATTCGTATTTCTGAATAATTGTGTGGAAGCCAGTTTCTTTAGCTTAACAATTTTTCTAAATAACAATATAAACTAAAGGAGATCAAATTATCTTTTCAGGGAAAGAATACCAAAATTTTTCTTGGAAAAGGGCCAGTTTTAGGTAGGGGGTGTTTATGACCTAGGGAGTTACTGTAGCTATAGAAAAAGATTAATAATTTGCACATGTGAGATTCTTGGAAGGCAGGATACAGCTGTAAAGAATTAACCCCTCTTGAGAGATGTGAAAACACAGAGCAGCAGAGAGGAGACCTGTTGAGAAGGACTAAAAACTATTCAGGCTACAGATGTCCTCAAAAAGAAGCAGAGAAAGTACATTTGGGAACTGACAAGCTTTTGTCTTTGTTTACAAATGGGTAGATAACTTAAAACTTTAAAAAGACAAAAGGAGCCAATTGTGACTAATTAAACATACTGTTGGAATGTTAAGTATAATGATTTGTTTAAAGAAATTGTGTACTACAATGCTTTCAACATAGGATTATTTAAAATAGAAACATTTAGCTAAGAAGGCAGGTACATCCATGTGACATCTCATGTCTCTAACATTCTGAAATGCTCCTTTATTGACTGACAGAAGACTTATTTTCCAGAACAGATCTGACTTAAACAGGTATAAAAAATGTCAATGGACAAACAAGAGGATCAAATTCCATTTCAACTGAAATTGGTAGCTGATGTTTTGCTTCATGGGAGGAAAGATATTTTCTATGCTTCAATGAAAGAAACCCAACACCATGTTGTTGTTGTTAAGTATTTTAAAATATAAGTTAAAAGAGTAAAGATAATACCCTAAACATTTTATGAAATCTCCTTAAAGTAAATCACATTCATCAATTGAATTTCCTTTGTACCTGAACCAGAGATGGTATATATATATGTATATATATATATACACACACACACACACACACATATCTATAAACCCACTGCCGTCAAGTTGCACACACACACACACACACCTGAATTAATGAACATTTCAATACCTTACTATTCCCATCAAAATAATACATCAGTATCTCAATGGTTCTCAAAATGTGCTCTCACTTTCCCCTGGGAAACCTAAAATTCTTTCAAGGGCTTCTCAAGGTCAATTTTATTTTCATGATATTAAAACACTGTTGCTTTGTTTTCTTTCTTCTTTTTTTCACTTCCATTCCTTCACGAGTGTTCAGTGGACTTTCCAGAGACTACACAACATGTGATGTGATGACATTATCACTCTGGAGGCTAAGGGACTGTGTGAATGTACATTTTTGTGTTTTCAGGAATTTTTGAGGTAAGCTCTTTGAGGTCATTAATCACCCTTAACAGTGTAAACAAGTCCTGGGACCACAACCTTTGATAGGTATTAAAATACAGTCACTTGCCCAAACTCATTAGACTATTCTTACCCACGTCTTTGGCTTTTCAAGGTCTTTTGGACAGTGCTCACACTGCAGTTGACATTATTGTTACCTGTGGTCCCTGAAGACTCTCAAGGGTCCTTGTCAGACCTTCAAGAAAGAATTACTCAAGGAGTTTTGGCTGGCCCAAGAGGAGGAATCTTTACTGGAAAAATGAAAACACTTTGCAGCAGAGTGTGTAACACTCCAGCAGGCTGAGCCACTGAGCAAGTTAGGGGTTGGGTTTCTATACCCCATTTATGCCCAAGCATAAATGGGGACAATACATCAGCAATGGGGATCTGAAGTATTTCCTTTTTTGGAAGGCGGCTGCTTGTCCCTCGACAGCATGTGCCTGCAAACTTTAAAAGATGGTTCCTGACACAGGTGCTTCTGGGACTGGTGGCAGGACTTACCACGGGATGTTGCACATGTGCAGTTTCCTGCTCCCTTGGTTAACTTCCCAGTCCTCATTGTAGCTCTTTGGTGCCTCCGTTTGAAGGACACATAGCTGCCAAAGTGGGATTTTCTGCACGTCCCCAGAATTGGTTCCATTTGGTTCTTTCCGAAAGACAGCTTTGAGGAAGTTTACACAATTGTTTAAAGATTTATCTCAGTGTCCCAGAATGTAGCTAATGGTTAGATCTTTTTATCCCTTATTATTTGTTGACAGTTTGGGTCACATTATTTACAGAGATCCTCAGGCTCCCTGTCATATTCCCAACTATTGATGCAAAAGAACTACTGTATTTTCCAGAGGGTGTCCACTGTATGGTTCCTTAGAGACAGTTCTCCCTACCTAGTTATCATGATGAATGAGTGAACACACCTGCTGTAAGTATGTTTCAAATTCTTTCCTTAGAAGAACTTTTAAGATCAATAGAATCTCATGTATCAACAACATAGAACAGAGACAGAAACGATGCTCCTTTTGGAAGGGAGGAGGAAGCACATATGTGTCTGTGGCTGGCTTCCTGAGATTCCTATAGAGGCTCTCTGATTTTCATTGAGACATTATGAAAACTACCAAATTATGTTTTTCCATATATATCTATGGTGTGTATATGTGTATATACATTTTTGCAAACATGCAATGTTATTTAAAAAATTTTCTGAGGTGTAAAAAAGAGGTATTATACCACAGTAAAGATAAAAAGGCATTGATGGTTCAGTGGCAGAATTTTTGCCTTCCACCTCAAAGATCCGGGATCAATCATCAGCCAGTGTACCTCATGTGCAGCCACTAAACATCTGTCAATGGAAGCCTATGTGTTGCTGTGACGGCGAACAGGTTTCAAAAGAACTTCCAGACTAAGATGGAGTAGGAAGAAAGGCCTGGTGATCAAATTCTGAAAATCAGCCAACAAAAACCCTATAATCACAATGGTCCGATCCTCAACCTATCACAGAAATGGCACAAGATAGGCAGTGATTTCATTCTATTGTACATGAAATCATCGTGAGTTGGAGGTTGACTCCATAGCCACTAACAGCTGAAACAAAGATAAAGCAATCGAGAGTCTTGGAGATGTGAAGTGGACTGGCTGAGAGTCAAACACTAGTAGTTATGTGGTCAAATCTAATACCAGTGTCTGCTAATTCCAAATCCAAAGGCCTTTTCTCAATACCACTCTGCCACCATTTGCTGTTTTAAACTGCTCATAAACTTAAACCTAATCTTATAATTATTACATACTTTGCTGTCTTCTTCCCTAGGAATGGAGAGGAGAGAAAGGCCCTCTTTACTCATTCTGATGTATCCCTAAGAATTCTTTTCTACTACATTATCTTGGTAAGTGCTTCAGTGAAGGCGAAAGTCACCAGTCTTCTGTTAATATTGTCTTCCACCAATAGAAATAAACAAGCAGGCTGACCAACTTTAAAATGACATGGAGAGAATAACTGGTGAGTAATCAATCAAGAAAGATATCTCAAGCGGATGGTGATTTCTGTCTAAATTATCTTCTCCTTTGTGCTCAAACCCATTCTACCACTCCTCTGGTAACCATACTGTAATTGGGAAGAGAGACATATTAAGAATTTAAATGCTTTATATATTACATATTGTGAATCCTTACTTAAGATTTTTAAATAACTATTTTTTACTTAAATATTCCTATCACACTTACTTTAGGTGAGTAAATAAAGACAACAGGGTTGGATATGTTTCTAAGTCACAAAGACAAGAAAATGGCTAAACAATGATAGCCAGTTTATAGCACATTTGATTTTAATCACTACACTGTATTTCCTCAATAGAGAACTGTTAATGGGTTATCTTTTTAAATAAATTATTCTTTCTTCTTCAGCCTCCAACACTGACAGCTCAACTTTTATTTACATCTTATTTACACGTACTTGGTAAGGCAAAGTACTCCAATAGCAGCATGATCTTTCTGCAGAATAGGTCAGTAGCACAACTAGGTTGGAATTTGCAAGTTTCTTGGGGTTGCCTGGCCCAGATATTTTGGGCAATAGCAAGGCCTGAACCTCGCCATTATTTTTAGGCTTCATGGAAACAGTCACAAGCAATTCTGACCTATCTAAAAACTTTACATTAAGAACTGGAACATCACCTTCTAAATATCATTTCTGTTAACTAGTTTATTTTTAATAATTTCTCTTTATCAAAAATAGCACTACACACAAATCAAGTAATGGAAGCATTTGTCAGACTCTGCTACTTAATACTCAACCAGAATCATTGCTGTCAAGTTGATTCCAACTCAGCAACCTGTAGGATGGAGTAAAGCGGCTGCTCTGAGTTTCCAGTGAGCAGCTGGTGGATTTGAACAGCTGGCCTTCTGGTTACCAGCTGAGTTCTTACCTACCCTGCCAAGACTACAGAATGTTCAGGAAGAATTAACCTAATGATTTAACGTAATCCCATATTTAATTAACACAACATACAAACTCATTCTATTGCACAAAAGAGAATAACGTTTTCTTGTTTCTAACATAACATTTTATTACACAAAAGAGAATAATAAGAATTGACATTTATAAAATGGCCTTCATTGTCATTGAGTTTTACAATATTTATCTAATGTACACAAGACTCACCTAAATACAAACAATGATCACAATTCCTGGAATCATATTCAAATCATTGGTACTGTTGAAACTGGAGCAGCAGAGAATTTCTGTTTTCCATTTAGGTTCTTAAGCTTCTTTGTTATGCTGAAATTATTTTAATACCATAGATGGTTTCTTTTGCCCAGGACATGCTTGCTCAGTACCTACAATGTGCCAGGGACTTTCACCTGTCACCCTCTTAAATCCTTACAAACCACCCAGAGAAGGAATGATTACACACGAGAAGAAATGATTATATGTGAGGCTATTTAAGTTTACAGACAAGCAATTTCCCAATTTAGAACAGAACATCAAGATGCTGGTTCCCAGAACAAAAACTTCTCTTTCACTAGTTTCCCTCAATAATTCTCACTATGAAAATTTTTAAAATATGTATTTCTCTAACCAAACACATATAATAAGCTACAAAGCCCAAGACAGTTCAAGACTACCTAATAGCAATTTTTTAGAAAGCTGAGACAAAAAGACCACATAAACTACAGACTCTACCATCTTTAAACCAAAAGAATTAGATGGTACCTGACTACCACCATTGGCCACCCTGACAGGAAACACAACAGAGTCCCTGTTAGAGGTAAAATGTGGAGCAGAACTCAAACTCATGTACAAAGACCAACTTAATGATCTGGCCAAGACTGAAGAAGTCACTGAAAACTATACCCTCAGACATACTGTTAACCCAGACCTGAAACCATTCCTGAAGACAGCTCTTGAGAAAAAGATCAGCTAGGATTATAACACACATAAAATAACATACTTGAGGACTGTGCTTCTTAGTGAAGATACACGAGAACAAATATGAGGCTCTTACCAAGTGGCACGATCAGAAGGCAGAAAGGGACAGGAACTGGTTGAATGGACATAGGGAGTCCAGGGTGGAAAGCGGTAGTACGCTGTCACATTGTGAGAATCACAGCTCATTTATTTAAAAAAAAAAAAATACAAATTTTTATATGAGAAATTAACTTGAACTGTGAATTTCACATAAACCAAACAATTGAAACCCGTTGCTACTGGGTCAATTCCAACTCATAAAACCCAGCGCCGTCGAGTCGGATCCAACTCATGGCGACAATACAGGAGAGTAGGACTGCCCCATAGTATTTCCGATGAGATCCTGGTGGATCTGAACTGCCGACCTTTTGGTTAGCAGTGGTAGCAGTTAACCCAGTACACCATGAGAGTTTCCAACTCATAACAACCCTAAAGAACAGAACTTCCAAGGAACGCCTGTTGATTTTCGAACTGCCAGTTGTTAGATTAGCAACCGTAGCTCTATTAGCCCACCAGGGTTTCCGACTTTCAAGTAAAGCAAAATTTTAAAAAAAAGAAAAAAAAAAGCTTAAAACATAAATAATTTAAAAAGTAAAACTAAACAGCTTACAAATAAATTGCTATGAAAATGAAAACAAGGGAATTTACTTCAAAGCAGGGATCAAATTTTAGCATATATTGCTCCCTTGCTATGGCAGACACTACGCTAAGTCTCTGGCCTCATGAAACTTGTTTCATAGGCTATTCTGATGTAGAAAAATAGATATATGACCAAGAGAAAAAAAAAACGACAGAAGAAAGTTAAACACACTCACATATGCCTGCAAAGGTACACACAGGAGGAAAAGGGGGACCGAATAGGTCAGCCAAAGAGAGCTCCAGCACGTTATGCTCTACAGTAATTTTCAAATTATTTTAAGTAACGGCAATTAAAAACTTGCTCATTTTCATAATTCATGCTAAGATAGTCTCAGAAATGATGTTTCATCTGTCTCGTCAAGTTAGGACACTCTACGGGGAATGGTAACAAACCCAATAAGGCCCTTAACTTACAAAACGTGGTTCCGTGGTTTCCTCTCTGCTCCGTCACGAGGCTGTGGACAGGAAGTTCCGCCCTCTGCCGGAAGACGTGAGATTGCACGCAGGTGCAGGTTGGAGTCCCTGGAAAGCGGCTGCCTTGCTGTTATAGCCTCTTAATAGATGTACCGGCTTTTTCAAAATAGAAGTCCTCTGGTTATGGAGTGCTTGGATGGTGCAAAGAGCTAAGTGCTCCACTACTAGCAGAAAGGTCAGTAATTGGGACCTACTCAGAGGCCTCTGGGATGATAGATCTGGTCATCTGGTTCTGGAAGAGGACACCTTGGGAAATCCTGGGAAGCAGTTGTACTCCGCACTCATGGGGTCACCGTGAGTCGTTGTGAACACCAGCAACTTAACAAGTGCAACAGTCTGATTCTGGTGATGTCTCTGCTACCCAGAAGGAACATGTTGAGAGGTTTGGGCATTTTAGACGAAGAGAAATCACAGATTTTCCAGGCCCCTCCCAAGAGTGCCTGAGTCAGGCCCTCAGAGTGGGTTGCTGGAAGATAAGACCAGGGTTTCGTGGCTGAACAGTGCTGTGACTAAATCAAACTGACTGCCGTCCATTCGATTCGATTCCCCCTCATAGTGACCCTATAGGACAGCGTAGAACTGCACCATACAGTTTCCAAAGGGCGCCTGGTGGACTCAGACAGCCCATCTTTCGCCTTAGCACTTAACCACGGAGCCACCTGGAATTCCCTCTTGTAACTAAGTTGGAAAACCAGTGCGGCCGACTCGATTCTGACTCAAAGCAGCCCTATAGGACAGAGTAGAACTGCCCCATGAAGTTTCCAAGGAGTGCCTGAAGAATTTGAACTGCCGAACATAGCACTTAAACACTATGCCACCAGGGTTACCGTATTGTAACTAGAGGGATAAAATGCTTTGTTTACTCCTCAGTTTGACAGTACTGTAAGGAAAGGATTTGTTTTATATAGTATTAAAGCAATACACCCAGAGTTTAGGTGTCTCCTAGTAGTAAATGGACTTGGCTGAAGTAGTACCAAAGTAAACACATTAACTTTAATATACAAAAGAAAGACTGAAGCATTTACCTACAATATCCTCTTCAGTTAAGCACTTCCCGAGGAGGACCCAGAGGTCTGTTTATTTTCTACAAGAGTTAAAGGGGCTCTCAGACATTTTTGCTTGGTAAAAAAGAAAGAAAGAAAAAAAAAATATTTAGATTCTTGAATACATGATTTAGTTTTTAATTGGGAGTTGGGGAGAGACTTAAGCTCAACTCAGTTTGCCTTATTGCTGTAATTACTGCTATAGAGGGAAACTAAGTTGCTTACTCTTAGCTCCGGGAGATGGCTATTTGTTAGAGTCCCCTTGAGGTAATTCTTTTGGGTCAGTGTGAAGAAACAGTTCTGCAACAATGGCACTCCCCAGGGTGACACTACCCAGGGGGTCTAGATTCAGCTGTCAGTCACCTTCAGCCCAGAGCCATCAAATCCATTTACACAAAAGCTGGTTATCACAAACCTTTTGAAAAAGCTGAGAGGAGATTTACCCATCCTGAGTCTTTATTCTTCTTTTATTCTGTCTTCTTTCTCTTTCCTTTTTTTTTCCCCTTAACTATCTCTTAGAACTTCTATTTGTTTGTTTGTTTTGTCTTCTTTGTTTCCACTTCACAGCCTATACACTGTTGTTACTTAAAGACTGGGTATAAGCTTGAGGACAACTTTTGAGACATACAGAGATAAATATCGTGTATTCTTCTATAAACATTTTTAATTGTAATAAATATTGTAGTCTCCAGAGGGACAGAATGGTCTGGGTTTTGGAAAGAATTGTCGTATACTTTAATGCTAAGAAACTGAAGTTTTGTATAGTATTGTAACTATTTAAGACATTTATCTTTATATATGTTCACCTATCTCTGCCCATCACGTAATACATTTTTGTTTAGAAAAAAATAAAACTAGTAAGATTATCATTGAAAAGCCTGGACAGTTGCAATTGAAATGATTCCCCCCGGCAACTTAGACAAATGTGAAAAACTGTTTTGTCCTCTGAATATTAGAGAATTTCAGATACAAGAATTCTTTCTCTGAAATCCTTAGCTCTTGTAATTGTAAGAAACTAATTTTCTTCCACTGAGACAAGAAATTCTGGTCGTGTATCAGAAATTCAGATCTTCACTATTTAATGGCATTATTGTAAAATATTAAATTTTAAGATATTGAAGGCCAGTTTTAATTGGTGAAGTCTAAATAAAATATTACATTAAAATGTTTATTTCATTTGTGTGCATTTAGACTAGCATTTTCCTAGATTTAGACTAACAGATGTCTTGAGGGAGTATAGTAATTAATTTTTTTGTAATAAGAAATTTAATGTCATAACTAGGGATGGGACAGTAAATATACTAAACTTCCTGAGAATATAATTTACAATTTGGTAAATGAAATAGATCAAGGGGAAATCTACTCTTATAACCAATAGACACTTTATAAAGAGCAGGGCTGATATAGTTGACATGCAGGCCACATCACTGAAGCCAGTAATAACTATTGCAGTTGTATATGCTGTTCTAAAAACAAAACCCATCCTGTTGCTGTCAAGTCAATTCTGACTCAAAGCAACCCTGTAGGACAGAGTAGAAGTGCCCCACAGGGTTTCCAAACACAGTACATATGTTGTTTTATGGCATTGATTAACAATCCCATAACATGTGTGTACTCTCCCTTTTTAAACTTGGCTTTGCTATTACTTCTTTTCCTGTCTCCTCCTGCCTTCTAGTCCCTGCCCTGGACTGGCATGCCCCTTTAGTCTTGTTTTGTTTTATGAGCTTGTCCACTCTTTGGCTGAAGAGTAAACCTCAGGAGTGACATCACTGCTGAGCTGAAAGAGTGCCTGGGGGCCGCAAGCTCAAGGTTTCTTCAGTCTCTGTCAGGCATGCAAGTCTGGTCTTCCTTTTTGAGTTAGAATTTTGTTCTCCTGTTTTCTCTAGTTCTGTCTGTGACCTTGTGTTGTGATCGCTGTCGGGGCAGTCAGTGGTGGTAGCCAGGCACCATCTAGTTGTACTGGCCTCAGTCTGGTTGAGACCATTATAGATGTGATCTATTAGTCCTTTGAACTAATTTTCCCTTGTATCTTTAGTTTTATTCATTCTTCCTTGCTTTCAGAAAGGTAACACCAGTGGAGTTTCCTAGATGACCACTCACAGGCTTTTAAGACCAGACACTAAATACTGAAGTAGAATGTAGCATATTTTCTTTATAACCTATGTTATGCCAATTGAGCCAGATGTTCCCCACAACGACGGTCCCCAAAGCCCTTAGCTGACCAGTTGTCCCCAAGGGAGCCTGGATGTGTATGTGAAGTTTCTATTACCCTTCCTGGTACAAGTTGTGCTGACTTCTCCAGTATCCTTTACTCCGTTACTCTTCAACAGACTTACCATGTGTCTGTTTAGTGTATTTCCACCCCCACTTCCCACCTCGTAACTATCCAAAATTGTTTCTTTTTGTGTGTAAACTTTTTCATAAGTTTTTAGAATAGTGTTCTCATATAATATTTGTCCTTTTATGACTGACTTATTTTACTTGGCATAGTGCCCTCCAGTTTCCTCCGTGCTTCACAGATTCATCATTGTTCTTTAATGTTACATAATACTTCTCTGTGTGGATATAAACAGTTTGTTTATCCATTTGTCCATTAACGGGGACCAAGGATGTAATCTTCATGGAAGTGGACTGACACATGTTTCTCCAACAGAACATGTACTAAGTTTGAACAACCAACCTTATGGTTAGCAGCCAAGCACCTAACCACTGAGCCATCGAACCAAACCCAAACTGGTTGCATCAAGTTGATTCTGGCTCATAACGACACTATAAGACAACGTAGAACTGCCCTATAGGATTTCCAAGGAGCAGCTAGTACATTTGAATTGCCAGCCTTTTTGGTTACCAGCCACACTTTTAACCACCTTGCTACCAAGACACCACCAGTGATAAACCAAAAAAAAAAAAAAAGATAAAACCACTGCTGCTGAGCTCATTTAGACTCAAAGCGACCCTGTAGGACAGGGTAGAGCTGCTCCATAGAGTTTCCAAGGGAAAACCTGGTAGATCCGAACTGCCAATGTTTTGGTTAGTAGCTGTAGTTCTTAACTACTACATCACCAGGGGTTTGGTCCAGACATCTTAACACTCATTCTCATTTAGTCATGATCCCAACTTAGATACTACTGAAGAAAACTAAAAAACAAATCTGCTGCCACTGAGTCAGTACTGACTCATAGCAGCCCTATAGGACAGAATAGAACTGCGACTGTAGAGTTTCTGAGGCTATAAATCTTCATGGAAGCAGACTGCCACATCTTTCTCCCATGGAGTAGCTGATCATTTCAGACTACTACCCTTTTGGTTACCAGCTGAGCACTTCAACCACTGTGCCATGAGCACTCTCCCTTCTGTAGAAGAAGCATCCAGTATTTCACTGAAAAATATTAGGATGTTTCATTTGTTGATTTGACATCCTTTCCTGAGCATTTTCTGAGCCCTGACAATGGTTAAGAGTTTGGCTGCTAGCCAAAAGGTTGGCAGTTTGAGTCCACCAGCCACTCCTTGGAAACCCTGTGGGACAGTTCTTCTCTATCCTATGGGTACCTTTGAGTTGGAATGGACTCATCAGTAACGGGTTTGTTAACATACTGTATTAAAGGAATCTTAGTAACTTATGTAGTAGAAATAACCAACACCAATAAGAAAATTAATAAGATAGGATTGTTCCCAAGCAGCTCACAATGTATATAACTACCTTTGTGTTAAACAAAACAAACTGTACAAAAAACAAAACAAAAACATGAATCCTGATTAAAAGGGGGAAAATGTAGAACACTGATATTGAATGTCATTAAATTTCTGTAGACTAGACTTTCTGGAGCCATAGAGGATGGAGTAACTCCTGAAACTATTACTGTAAGTTTATGGTTGAAACTTAACCAAAAATATCCTCTAAAATCATATTAAAACTGAATATGAGGTCTGACAATTAAGTCTAGAAACTCACTTCTAAGTACTACATACCTCAATGCTGAATTATCATTGTGGTCACCTTTGAAGTTCTCTTCTTGGGAAGCTGTGCACTGACACCAGCACCTAGTTCACCTTCAAAGCAGTTTTGGAACCCTTTCTGGAATGGCTATTGCACACAGTGGGCACAATGGTAAGCTTGCAAACTTAGCTGTATAGTTCTCTGGGAAGGAGTTTTTAGCCAGTGAGCAAATAACTATGTTGGAACACCCTCCCTACTCATGTGATCTGGCCCCAGTGACTTTTTTCTTTGATGACATTCAAGACATCAAGGGTAATGTGAGGAGAGTTCTGATGGCCATTCCAGAAAAAGAGTTCCAAAATCGCTTTGAAGGGTAGACTAGGTGCTGGCATTGGTTGGTGCATAGCTTCCCAAGGGAAGTATTTTGAAGGAGACCATTCAGGTGATAATGTTCAGCAGTGAGATATGTAGCACTTTTTCTAGGGTGAGTTCATGAACTTAATTGTCACAGCCGTTAGCAGTTTAATAAAAAAGGTTTGCCTCAAGCATTGTGCACTGCTAAGAACTTGCCATATGAGATTAAATTATCAGCAACTTGAAATGTTACATAGGAACGTTAGGTACCAGTGAGTCTATGTTAACTCAGGGACTAACAACTCAGAAAGGGAGGTCGAGATTAGTTGCACATAACTGAAGAATGCAACGAATGTCAATAAATAGTATATGCACATACCATTGAATTGATGTATGTTTGCTATGTATATTCTCAACAGCAACAAAATAAGTAAAACTTAAGAGGGGGAAAAAAAAAGCAAAAACCTGTTACTGTCAAGCATGTTGATTGCACACGTTACAAAGGAGAATTATTCCGTTATTTTTTTTTTTTACTGAAGTCTTTATGAAAGCAGATCACCAGGCCTTTCTTCCACAGTGCCTCTGAGTAAGTTCAAACCTCCAAGCTTTATTTTAGTTGTGAGAAACAGTTTTGATTCTCTTGTAATCCAGATTTCTAGAGTCTATGGAGTTTGGGTGACTTACCCAGGACATTGCTACAGACCTTTTGAACCTTGAGCCCTGAAGTCACCTGTAAGTCAAACGGTAGTCTAAAAACTATCATGGTAAAAGACCATTTTGCCTCAGGCATTGGACTCTTTCGAAGAATTATCTATGTGCAGTCAATTTCAAGAAATAGAAACCCCCAAGGTCAGAGTAGAAGTTGTATTTGAGGGTAAATTGGTATTATATCAAGATTTCCAGTTAAGCTGAGTATAACAGTTTTTCAAAGTTCTTTCATCTGTGGAACATTTTTGACTCTCTAGTTAAAGCGTTACACCAGTTTTCAAATTGTATATTAAATAATCTTCAATAAGTTTCTGTTACTGGCTTAATATGATTTTTTTTCATGTTTAAACACAAACTGCTTAACTGGCCACTGTTACTTCTCTCTGGATTATCACAAAGTTTTCTACTCTAGTCTCCTTTCAGATTCTAAGCACAGTAACAAAAGAGATCATCTTACAATGAAAATCCTTCAATCCACTTTGTACTAAGAATAAATTGTAGATGCTTTGTCATGATAAGCCTAGACCATCAGGGTTTGATTTCTCTCTTTCAGCTTCTTTTCTAACCAACCTATGCCTCTTTTATTTGCCTTCTCTTGTTAGAATGTATCATTTCTCCTTTACCTCAGGACCTTTGGGATAATTGTGGTCTAAATTAACTTTTGCTGTATGTTTTACTACTCTACTTTGAGCGAATTAGCAGTAAGTTACTAGTTTATGTGGTTGGCTATTCTCTCTAGTGGGGGATATAGATCGCTTAATGCCCTACTCTGATAACTGCAAAAAATATATATGAAAGAAACTGTTAATTACTTTCCACTTTTGTTTAATAATTTTATTAGTGGATTTGTTGGGGTTTCTTCCTAGACTGCTATCATCATGGAAACCCTCACAGTGTAGTACGACAGCTGTTAATGTCAAGGTTGGCAGTTCAAATCCACCAGGCACTCCTTGGAAAATCAGGTGTGCCTATAGGGTTGCTGTGAGTCAGAATGGACTTGACAGCAGTGGGTTTGGGGTTTGGGGGCCATCATTATTACTACAAAATTTTGTATCTCAACATATATACTGTTTTATTTTACTTTCATGAACTGAGTGGCTTAAAACACAGAAATTTGTTCTGGAGTCCAGAAATCTCAAATCAAGTGTTGGCCACTCTCCTCCAGAGGCTATGGGGGACAACCTGTTTCATGATTCCTTCACTTAGCTTATAGATGCGTACATCTCTGTCTCCATCTTTACATTGCCCCTCCTCTTTTTCTGTGTGTCTCCCCTCTCTATGTCTCCTGAAAGGATACTTTTCACTTAATTTTTGAACACACCCAGGTAATCTCAATTGATCTCCTCATCTCAAACTTCTTAGTTACACACAAAAAGTCCCTTTTTCCAAATAAAGTAACATTCATAAGTTCCGGGGAGTTGACATGAACATATCTTTTTGGAGACACCACTTAACCTACCATATAAAACATTTTATTCATTTGACATTTTATAGTTTTTATGTTTATGGTTGTGTTCAGTTGTTTTGTTTTCATTTCAAAACCAAATCATTTGTGATGCCTTTAATGCAGCTTAAATAATTGATGTGTATATGAGGTCCAGCAACTAAGTTCACAAAGTTGTCCTAGCGAAAGTGTCAGATACCTCATTGCTGAATAGCACCATGGTTACCTTCCCTTGGGGACCTATGCACCTATGCCAATGTCTAGTCCATGCTTCAAAGCAACTTTGGAACTCTTTCTGGAATGGCCATTGTGCACAGTGGCAAGGTGGCAAGTTCGCAAACTTAATTGTATAGTTGTCTATCAGGGAGCCTTTAGCCAGGAAACAAATAACTCCCTACTTACCTGATCTGGCCCCCAGTGAGTTTTTTCTTTACCTGAAGATAAAGGAACTATTGAAAGGAAGACATTTTGATGGCATTCAGGACATCAAGGGTAATACAACAACAGCTCTGGTGGCCATTCCAGAAAAAAAGTTCCAAAATTCCTTTGAAGGGTGGACTAGACACTGGCATTGGTGCATAGCTTCCCAGGTGGAGTACTTGAAAGATGACTGTAGTGTTATGCAGCAAAGAGATATGTAGCACTTTTTCCAGAATGAGTTTGTGAACTTAATGGGCAGTCCTCAGATTCAAACTTAATTTTAAAAGTATATTTAACCTATTAGATCTTATGATCAGGAATTGCTATTGAATTCAGATGATCTGATTGCAAAATCAGTAGATTTTCTTTCCTAAGGCAAACGTTGACTCACTGGGTATAGGAAAACAAATGTCCTTTGCTCTCTAACAGGCTCATTTTCTTGATGTAAGAAGAGGCTGAGGTAATGTCTATCAAAATCAGCTGTATCACATTACAATCATTTGTAGTACACTGTCAATGAATTAATGTTTTAATAGGGGAAAATGCACTAAAGAAATGTGCAAATTTCAAATAATAATTGGGGCAATATGGTAAATTGAGCATCCAAGATTCTCTTTCATGTATCTTTTTTGTTCTCCATACCGAGGAAGAACTCTTACATATAAAAGATAAAAAAAAAAAAAAAAAAAAATCTGTATCATTTACATATTCAGTGATCTTTGATAGAAATAGAGCCTAATATTTGCTAGCTGAAATTTTTACAGATTACAGCTGAGTTAGTTCATTGCTTACAAGGACGATTACATTTCTGTCTCTCACTTTTTAAATCAGAGTTAGGCAAGTTATCTTCTTAAGGATAAAAGGAAGTATACTTGGAGTTGGGAAGTCAGACTAAGGAGGAAGAAAGAAAATTAGGGAGGGAAACACTGGTTTCAAGTGTGATTAGTTAGAAACAAGGAACCTAATATTGTAAACAAAGAAGTAACAATTCAAAACTGCTCTGTATATATGGAAAAAAGAAAAAAACAACTGTTTTTAAAGTGATATTTAAAGGGAAAAAAATAACAGTGTGATGCATTTTTATTTGGTTTGATATTAAAGGTTGGAATTTAGGAATAATTTTTATTTCTAACTCAACCCTGAAGGAAATGTTTGGTCATCCTAGCATTAAACATCTTATCAAAGCCATTGCAGTCCACGGTTTCTACACATGGATTGGTTAAGAGCTATTTGACCTAGTCAGTGAGTATTTGTGTCTCTGGTTTTTGGTTTTAACAGTGGGCAAATATCTGTCACTCATGTTCTTCATATTGATAATGAAACAAGGTGGCTGATTTTCCCATCTGGTAGTAAAGCAAACACTTAGAAAGGCATATTGGCTGTATCACAGCAGTAGTCATTCACCAAATTGTATTTAAGTTGCTTGAATTAATTTCCTCTTCCTTGATTTCCAGCTCTCCAGTAGTTGAGTTACTAATTTACTAGCAGGGAATGACCCAGTCACAGCAGACAAATGAGGAAATTCTGGGCAATCGGTTGTTTAAGAGAAACTTTTTATTTAGCAAGGATTAGACATGATAGCTTAGTCCTAAAAAGAAAAATAGATGGTAAAAGTAAGTTGGAAATTGTTGGATCAGAAGAGGAAAATAGGAAAGTGTGTTTTGTGTGTATGTTAACATATGTTAACTTGAGAATGTTTAGGACCCATGAGAGTGAAAACACAGGGATGTGTTGGAATCTATTTTGCAGTTTTAGCTGTGTTGTCTCAATGTACTGTTTCTGACCATTTCCAGTTCTTTCTCTCTTACACATCAGCAACAGGATTTACTCAATGTCATTTCCAGCATTTTCACAAGTAATGCTTTAAGAGTCAACATTAAAAAAAAAAAAAAAAAGTTTCTCAATTCCAGGCTACTGATACTTTTAGCAGCCAGAAAATACTTTCTGAAAATCATTTCAAAGACCGTAATTTCTGAAATCCAAGAGACTAGCGTAAAGAAAGAAAACTGTACACTGTACGACACCAACATGGAGAAAGAACATTCATAAAACGAAGTGTGTGTGATTTAATCTGACCATTTACCTTTTGAATGCAACTTCATTTTATCTAAAAATCTTGGCTCTCTTTTATTCATTCTTAGGAGAATCAAGCTGTTTCCCAATTATTTTTTTAGGTAGCAACGTTGTTTCTAGGAAAGCTAAGATAAAGGTTTTCTTTGAGTAAAAACAATCCTTTTATTTATTTGGCTGTCAGAGTCCATCTCCTTCTGAGGTTTGCATTTGACTTTTAAAGCATTTGTTCCTCAGTTCTTGAAAATGTGGAGATAAAAATAAATTTATGGATTTATTTCTATAGAAGGATGATACTTTTCCCATTTTAAAAGAATCAAGTATATTACAACTGAAGGAATCTGGTTTTCATTCAATGCATCAGTGTGTATCAGAATGTACTGGTATAGGTATCTGTACTGTTGTCTTTATCCCCTCCAAGGAAAGAAGTGTGTAATGTACAGGTTAGTCATCACAATCATCATTATGGATCATAAGAATGGAAAAATGCTGAGGAATCTGTTAAAAATGGAAAAGAAAAATCAGATCTGCAATCTTAACCATTTAGAGCTTTGAGATCTCATAAATCAAGCTTCATTGAATCTGGTACGTATTTCATAACTCTCCAGAGAAAATCTAAAAGCCAGGGCACTCTAGGATGAGCTGTGGATGATTCAGTAGGTGGCACAATTTTCACTGAGTCAGTGCTGAACTGATGCCCCAGCATGGTATGAGGGGGCACTGCACTGCTGGAGGTGTCGTCTAATGGATGAGGGTAAAACCAAGGTCCTGACCACCAGCAGTTATTAAAAATCCCATGGCACTTTTCAAAAGAGTAAAGATGATGTTAAACCCTGTGTCCTGGCTAATTTCCAAATTGGGCAATTATATTCTGCCTACTTAAAATTTCCCTGTAATTTTAGTTGGATAATATATTCTCTATATTCTGCCCTATGCATTTACTGTTTCTAGCTTAGAGGTGGATGCTTTTCTATGGTGAGAAAAGTGATGCTTCTTTGAAAAATGTCTTGCAAGGTCTGGGATGAGGGGATGAAAGGTACCATATTAGTTTGTTTCTCCTGTGATTAGGCTGACTATAAGAAAATTACCAAATAAGTGTCTTTAAAAATAGCCTCGTCAGGTACTCAAAGGTGCTATGCTTGCAAAGGTTTTGAAGATGGATATTTTAATTCTATTAAGTTGTGACTAAGAAATGAGGCTTCACTTGAAGTGAATATATTATGTAAATATTAACAATTTAAGCATGAAATTATAGGCATTTAATAAGAATAATTAAATTTTCCAACAGTTGCCTAGCAAGGCTTATCACAGTCACTCTTAAAACATTAGTCACCATATCATTTTTACTTATATTAGAATTTTTTGTAAATCGGGTAACTGAGAAAAGACAAGATCACTGTTGGGGAACAAATGGGAAATATTTCCAAAAAATAGGTAAGTAAAATCAAAATCTTGGTTACTGTACTCTGAATTTAGAGAAAGCCTGTGGAAGGCTCTTAGGGAAGAAGATCAATAGTGGGTTTGGATAAGGTCAGACTTGTGCTTTCTAAATATGTTTCCATGACCAGCTTCACACAATACTCCTGAATCAACCCCATTTTTAAAAAATGAAGAAGTTAGTGTTATAGATTGTAATGTTTGCATTTATGGTATTGCTATTTCTTGCAAAAGCAAAATATCAGTCTAATCTCTTAGAGAGCTTTCAGTGACTTTCAAGTGTTACCTCTTTTTACAGAATGTTTACAACTAGTCTCAAAATGCTATAACATCAAAGGTGTTTGTATCTAGGAATGAATTAATTTTAATTGTATTACAGAAGCTAACTTATTTGAGTCATTCTGCTGTACAGATATATTAAAAACTTATTTTGTACTTATTAATAACCCACTTAATACAAGAGAATGCTTGAAAGAAGGCAAGGAATCTGGAACACTCAGATGTTACTAATTCATATGGTAAATAGAGTAATTCTGTTTTTTGTTAACCATATAGTTGGTGAATAAATAAATCAAATGGAAAGAATCTTTAGAACTTGGACTTGTCTTAAGCAGAAAATAGTATGTTTTCAGCCTAGTTTTGCCAACTACTTCAGACTTTACTAAATAACAAAAGTTTACTTTGTAGTAGAGAAAATAGTCACTCTGATCACTTTATCTTTTTAGTATGCAGCCCAAAGGATTCAGAAAAAGATTACATTTACCGTAATTAACATATATGTAAATGGAGATCATGGCTATGAATGATAAATTTTCATAGCAATTTAAACCTTGTACAAATTAATCAACCATACAGACACTTGATTAATGAAAGGCAGTGTCACTTTAAAATGCAACATGTTAATATATATTACTGTTATCACAGATCAAAGAATCTTTAAATATAAACCAATTAGAACAAAATCCAGTCTATTTTTTTTAACAAATTTAATTCTCATGTAATTATGCTAATGTGTTTGGAAAAAAATAATTTTATTTAGCTTTATGTTACTAATTTTAGTGAAAAGTCATCCAAATGAATTTTGGCTGTTTCATTATAGTGATTATATTCCCCAAATTGTGTAAGATGAATGTTCAAAGACAATACCAAATTAGACACAAGATATTAATTCATATGTCATCCTAAATATAGAAGTTTTCTTCTAGTTCCTCATTTTGGGGCTCAGTGAAAGTGCTATATTAAAAACATTAAACAAGTACCAAATGACTGATAACCAGTACAGTGTTTGTGATAAAATCTCTCGTGCTACTTTATGGTCTTTATGAGTCAAAATCAGCTTGATGGCAGTCGTTTTTTATTTGTGTGTGGGTAGACTTGAATGCATTAAGAATAATTAACATTTTCACAGTAAAAATAAATGCATAACTTCTAGAAAATAAATCTTTTTAAAAAAATAAGAAATGTGTTTTACTATGTAAGTATGCATTCAAACTGTGTCTAAAACTTTTGCTATTTCTAATGCACCTTTCTGTGCAAGCAGAAGTTAAAAACAAACGTCTTCTACTTTACAAAGTCAATGTAGTTTTGTTTTACCAGGTAGATTCTACAGGCACTGATTTTCATCAGTAATTTAGAAGTCTAGTCTGCCACCAGATTTCGCCATTTAAATCAATACACTGTATAATGAACTGCTTGACAAAGGAACAAATCAAGAAAACCAGCAGGTTTACTAGACAGGAGAATAAAATACATGTAACTCTAAGTTCTATGCTGTACTTCTAGTACCTAACTATACTCAATATAGCCAATAATTGTTGCATTTTTGCTGTGTGCCATCTGTTGTATTAAGAACTTGAAATTCTTAAAATATAATGCATTTGTTTGTGATTTAATTATGAAATCATTTAATCGTAGTAACACAACTATCAAGAGAATTATTAACTCACACAAGTAGTAAGCCATAAGACTAGAATTTTGGTCTCAGATCTTGCTCCTTTCAGTTTGTGTTCTTAAACCCTATGTCTTCCTGCCTTTCCATGGCAGTGTAGCATTGTTTGTCTTCATATCTATAACTTAAGCAGTCTCGTCAGAGCCATGGTGCTGCTTATGTTGGTACTGGACCACACTTTGAGGCCAATTGCTAGTGCACTACGAATTCCATAAAAGGGTTAAATCACTTACAGCATCATGAACAGGGGCGAGTTCAGTTAGTCTTCTGGAATTGTAACAAACCTGCCTCGAATCCACCTCTTTTGCAGCAAATATGTAAGGAAAATAGATAGAGGGTGTCATGGTTTGAATTATGTCTCCCCAAAAATATGTGTAGCCACGTGGCTGGGATATGATTCCCAGTATCTTGGGACTCTCCTCCATTGTGTGGTTTTGCTAAATTGTATGTTAAAGCATTAGGGTGGGGATGTAGATTCCCACATAGAATTACTTCCCTGCCCTGCTGTAGGGGGCGTTTCCCCGGAGCATGGCTTGCCCCACCCTTGATGCTTTCAGCTTGCAAGAGATAAAAGGAAAAGAGAAACAAAGGACAATTGAGAACCTCGCTTTGCAGCACCAGGAGTAGAGCCCGTCCTTCAGACCAGAGGTTCTGGTGCCAAGATGCTCCTTGGACAAAGACTGATGCTATACCGGACTTTCCTCCAGAGCCGACAAAGGAAAAGCCTTCCCCTGGAGCGATCACCCCAAATATGGACTTGCAACCTACCGGACTGTGTAAGAATATACCTTCCTTTGTTACAGCCATCCACTCTGTGGTATTTCTATTAGAGCAGCCTAGCTGACTAAAACAGATGGCTAAAACACCACCCAGCCTAATTAGTTATTAAATGAGCACTTAACAGTATGACCGGAAATCATAAAGTGCTAGTGATACTACAGTGAACAAAACTCTAATCTTTAAGTCTGTGGTAAAATGAGGAAGACAGAACAGTAAATGACCAATTATACTACATTGTTATAAGTAATGTTGTAAGGGCTAATTCATGATGCAGTGGGAGTATGTAGGTAGACCCCAAGGATGCTGGTTATTAATGAAAACAACAGATACCACTAAATAACAGTTGTTTAAACCAATTTATTTCCCTCTGACATGTTAATTCATGATTAAGAACATCTAGCACTACTATAAGAGCTCCATAAAGTCATAAATCAGGCATCATCCTTTCAACTCAATACCACACCATCCCTAGAATGTGATCCTCATTCTCATGGTCCAGGGTAGGCTGTTAGAATCTACCTTTCACATGTGTCTTTTAAGGAAGAGGATGAAAAAAAGAAATATGGCTCAACCAATCTCCTTTGTTAAGAAGATCCACCTGAAGTATTATTAAACATCTCCCTTTACATTCCACTGGCCAGAGTTAAGTCAGAAGACCATACAGTTCCAAATGAGGCTAGGAAATGTTACTTATGTTAGCATCCAATGTGCTAATTTTTTTCTGCCCTAGTCTTCCCAACTTTCCTTTTCAGCAGTCTGAAATGTTTGCTACATTATCTGTCTAGAAGGTAGGACATAGATTCTCATTGCTTTCTATATCTGAGATATTGTCAGTAAACACAGGATATCTTTTCATTGAAACTTAAAAGTATGTGTAGAAAATGCCATCTACAAGGCATTCTTAAGAGAAAAAAAAAATTTTCTTTTTATGACCCTTGAATCTCAAATTACCGTAATAATAGTGTCATGAATTCAATTGTATCTCCCCAAAAATATATGTAGCAATTTGGCTATGGCAGGATTCCTGCAATTGTGTGATATTCTCATACGCTGTAAACACTGCCTCTATGAGGTTAACGAAGGAGGATGGGCAATGTTGTGTTGGTGAGGCAGAATTCAATCTATAATATTGTATTGTAGCCTGAGGCAACCTCTTGGGATATAAAGGAAAGGGAAGCAAGCTGACAGCTGGGGACCTCATGTTATCAGGAAAGAAGCAATGCCAGGAGCAAAGCCTATCCTTTGTACCCAGGCCCCTGTGTCTCAGAAGCTCCCCTTCCAGAGAAAAATTGACAAGAAGGACCTTCCTCAAGAGCTAACAGAGAGAGCCTTCTTCTGCAGTAGATGCCCTGAATTTGAACTTGTAGCCTTCTGGACTGGGACAGAAAAATTTCTCTCTGTTAACACCATCCACTTGCAGTATTTTTCTTACAGCAGCACTGAATGATTAAGGCAAATAATATGAAATTTTAAGGATTTGACTATCAAATACTTTTGTCATTCATGCCTCTGGTTATTTATTAAACCATAGATATATACTGAGTACCTGCTTTGTGCCAGACTATGGTCTAAGTGTTGGAAACACAGAAATGAACATTGTAGTAGAAGTCTTTCATAGAGCTAACATTTTAATGAGGGATGAAATACAGGAAACAAGCAAATAAATGTAAACATATTTGATATATTTCTAGGTGCTAAGATGAAAATATAACAATACCTGTGAGACTACTTAGATTGGTGCTGAAGGAACACAAATTTTAAACCAAACCTGAATGATGCAGAGGAATCAGTCATGTAAATATCTGTGGATAGAGTTCCTGAAAGTGGAAACATCTAACGAAAGACCCTTTTGTTACATTAAAAAAAAAAAAAAAGCTCATTGCTTTCAAGTCAGTTCTGATTCATAGCAACCCTATATGACGGAGTAGAAATGCCCCTGTAGAGTTCCCAAGGATTATGAGATAGATTGGGACTAGTCAACCTTTTGATTAGCAGCCATCCCACTTAACCACTCCACCACTCCACCACCAGGGTTTCCACTTTGTAACCTCAGAAATAAGTGGGAAGCCAGTCAGGTCCAGGATCATTATCACCATTAAAAAAAAAAAAACAAAAAAAGCTCATTTATTTAACAACTACTCATGTTGCTACGGAAGACATTGTAGAATATAAACAGAATAATGTGGCAAGCCGTTAACAAATGACCTAATAACTATTTCACTGTGAATATGTTTGCCATTAGCCATCCAGTGTCACAATGACTTTGTAGTTTCTGTTATTTTGTTAAAAGATGGTGTTAGCTGTGAACTAAATATCCATTTTGCTCTCAACCACTGGTACCCGTCTCACATCAGTACCTTTTGACTGCAGAAAGAAGAAACTCTTTGGGATGGGTAGAAATATAAAATGAGAGACTGATTCTCATTCAGGCTCTCTTCTTAAATGAAATATTTACAGAATAGTCATTTGGTACCTAAGAATATAGGTATTAAGTGACTTTATACTTTCTGAAAAACGCAAGTGAACCTCAAACTACCTAATTTTATTATATCACCACAGTAGTCAAAACAGGGTGGTACTGATAAAACAGCAAAATACACAGACCAATGGAACAAAACTGAGAATCTGCGTGTAAAATCATCCACTCACAAGCAACTGCTATATGACAAAGGCCCCTATAAACTGAGGGAAAAGATAGTCTCTTTAACAAATGGTGTGACATAACTGGATACCCCTGTGCCAAAAAAAAAAACAAGATATATACCTCACACCATGCACAAAAACTAGCTCAAAATGAGTCACACGCCAAAGTATAAAATCTAAAACAATAAGAATCATGGAAGAAAAGCGAGGGACAATACTAGGGGCCCTAATACATGACTTAAACAGAATACAAAACATTACTGGCAATGCACAAACACCAGAATAAAAATCAGGTAACTGGAAACTCCTAAAAATCAAACACTTTGTTCATCCAAAGACTTTATTGACAGAATAAATAAGACAACCTATGACTAGGGAAAAAACCGAGGGATGTAGCAAATCCTGTCGGCATCTAGTCTCTAAAATCTATAAGATACTCCAAAACATCAACAACAAGACAAATAACCCAATTAAAAAATGGGCAAAGGATATGAACAGATACCTCATCTAGGAAGATATCCAAGCAGCTAACAGATACTTGAGGAAATGCCCGTGATCATTAGCCGTTAGGGAAATGCAAATCGGAAGTACAGTGAGACACCATGTCACTCCATCAAGGCTAGTGTTAATCCAAAAAAAAAAAAACCCAAAATAATAAATTTTGGAAATACTGTAGAGAGACTGAAACACTTCAGCACTGCTGGTAGGAATGTAAAATGGTACAACCTCTTGGAAATTGATTTGACTCTTTCTTAAAAAGCTAGTAATAGAAGTACCATAAAATCCAGGAATCTCATCCTTGGAATATAGCCTAGAGAAATAAGAGCTGTAACACAAACAGATAAATATACTCACTCTCATGTTCATTGCAGCACTGTTTACAATAGCAAAAGATGGAAACAATCTAGGTGCTCATCAACAGATAAATGGATAAACAAATTATGGAATATTCACACAATGGAATAATACCGAGTGATAAAGAACAATGATAAATCCTTGAAACACAAGATGGGTGAATCTAGAAGGCATTATGCTGAGTAATATTAGTCACAAAAGGACAAATATTATATGAGACCAATGTAATTAGCACTCAAGGAATGGTTAAAACAGAAGAAAACATTCTTTGGTGGCTATGAAAGTAGGAAGGTCAGGAGCGAGTATGCACTAACCAGACAGTAGACAAGAATTATTTTAGGTGAAGCAAAGGACAATGTACAATACCAGGGGAGTCAGTGAAACTGGACCAAACCAAAAGCTAAAAAATATCCTGAATATAGCCAAACACATTGAGGGACAGAGCAGCAGGAGCAATGGCCTAGAGACTATGGTTTCAGGGGATATCTAGGTCAAGTGGCGTAGCAGAGTTCATTAAAAAAAAAATGTTCTGCATCCCGCTCTGCTGGGTGTGGTCTTTAAAGAAAACAAGCAAACAAGCTAAAAGGCATCAACTGGTGCCAACCTACCTGGAGTAGAGCAAAATGAAGAACACTGTAGATCTAAGGAAAATATGAACTCCAGAGACAGAAAGGTCCACATAAACCAGAAACTCCATCAGCCTGAGACCAGAAGAAGTAAGTGGTGCTCAGCTACCACCAATAACCTCCAGGACAGGGATATAACAGATGGTAGTGGGAGAATGTGGTGCAGAACTCAAATTTCTGGTAAACAGACCAGACTTGATAGTCTGACTGAGACTGGAGGGACCCAAGAGGACATGGTCCCTGGATTCTCTGCTAGCACAAAACTAAAAACATTACTGAAGCCAACTCTTCAGACAAATGTTAGGTGGGTCTATAAGACATAAAAAGATACTGGTGGAGAGTGTTCTTCTTGGCTCAAGCAGATACTTGAGACTAAATGGACAGCTCCTGTCCGGAGATGAGAAGAGAAGGCAGAAGGGGACAGGAGCTGCTGACTGGACGTGGGGCATAAAGAGTGGAAAGTAAGAGTGTGCTGTCACATTGTGGGGAAAGCAGCTAGGGTCATATAACAATGTGTATAAGTTTTTGTATGAGAAACTTACTTGAATTGTAAACTTTCACTTAAAGCACAATAAAAGAAAATGCAAGTAAAAATGACTACCTTTGCTCTTTTTTGCCAAGTATTATCGATGGCACTTGGCTGGCTTGGATTATCAACTTAAACTTTATATAATGACTTTTTAGAGATTGTTATGTAGTTGTCTTTCTCAGTTTATTTATTTTTTCTTTTTAGTAATCTTTTCCATTCAAATCCTAGAATTCTTTCCAAGAGATATAAAATAGTAAGACAATACTTTACACATCATTGGAATTGGCAAGTCCCTTTTCATTGTATGGTGATAAACTTGAGCAAGAGATAACAAAAACAATCTAGTCAGCATAAATGTAAGCAACTGTTTTATTTAGAAAGAAAGAAAAGCAGCCAGAATGAAATACATTTGTTAACATGAGAAAATTGCAAGAACCATACTCAGGAACTGGGAAAAAAGACGTGTTCTAGATTACTTCATCACAGTTCTTTAATAATTAGGAACCAAATTGTTCTTATATAGAAATGCATAGTATATTTTATATTTGTAAAATATTTTTAATGTTTTTTACATGTTTGCCTTTTTCTTCATAGCCAAAAGGAACGTTTCTAACATATCTCAAATTTAAAAAAATTAAAGAACGTTAAGCACACTGGCTCAATCCCATTTGGTGTCCCAGTACAGATTTCATATCACAATGAAGCCATCATAATTTGCATCCCATCAGCTATTCCCTTAGCTCTAAAGAGCTATCCTGCCACTCCTAGAGTAGGTCTCCAGGGTTGAAGCCTGTTCCATCACTCTTAGGCTAGCTCTATTTGGTAGTAAAATCAGGGTTACTAGCTTGCTGCCCCTTGCTTGGAAAAAAAGTCTGAATTAACCCTGTCTTTATTCTCCCTGGAAAACTGATAGTAAATTTTGTCCTTTTACTCTCTGTTCTTTTCAATTCCTGGCATTCCAGGAGTTGTCAGACTTTCTTTCCAGATCTTTCCTGGCAATGCTAAAACTCAAACACTGTGCTAATGTTCTATATCTCTTACAATTTATCTGTTGTGTGCATTCTTTTGTTTCTATTGATAGTCTGTTTATTTAAAATATTGTTCAAATTATCAACAGCTATCTTGACACAATCCTGTAAGAATTTCATTTCTGTCCTGTGCTATTTCTAAGTATTCCGTGTTTTACTTGTAAATAGAGTTTTTTGACTTTTAATATCTTCCTCAGTTTGTTTTTAGTATTCCATTTTATGGTATTTCTACACCTATAACTTGCAGAAGAGTAGATTTGCTAACTTGAGTGAATGTATGTTAGAAAACACAAGCTTTGCATACTATCAACAGTTTCAGTGAATTAGAAAAGTATTATGGAATCAAGACTAGATTCTAGTAACCTTAACATAAGCCACTGTTTCCAGTTCTCTCTGCTCAGTAACTACTCACAAACATTAAATTCACTTTAACAGTGATAATATTGAGATGAAGAATACCATTATGATTCATTTACAGTATCTCCATAATATCATACTCCTTTAGGTATAATTAATTATAGGTATAACAAATTATAAGTATAATGAATCCATACTCCTTAACTCATTGTTTATGGCATGTGAAAAATGTGACAGTTCTTTTACAGTGATGAAAGCCAACAGCATTCTCTGAGTTTCTTTGCCACCTAGCTACCTGTCAGCTAATGTTACTGCATTTTCTCTGTATCTGCCTAACTCTCCCACTATGGCATCAGATCTTAATAAAGGATATTTCACAGCCCAAATATTGCTACCTGCTATGGAGAAGTGCAAACCCTGATGAAGTAGTAGTTAACTGTTACCCCAAAAGTTGGCAGTTCAAATCCATGAGGTGCTCTTTGGAAACTCTATAAGGCAGTTCTATTCTGTCCTGTAGGGTTGCTATTAGTCAGAAGGCAATGGGTTTCGTTTGGGAAATGAAGTATGGTGTCAACCATGTTGATAACAAATTGTCTGAGACTTCTACAAAAATACCTTAAACGTGTATTTTTAATGAATCCTTGCAAATACAACACAATTTCTAGAAATTATGATGGTCAGAACTTGGGATATGTGTAGATTTCTTTTTCTGACTTCTAAATATAGAGAAGTAAGGTCTATGATCTATATTTTACTTCTCCAGCATGCTTACATTTACAGTGCAGTGAGAAAGAATCTAAAACCCTTGTACAGCAACCTTTGTTGTCAAACAAGGAACCTTAGATGTCCATATTAGTGTTTCTAGATGAATATCGTGACACATATTGTACAAAACTATTTGTTATCAATTTACACTAAACAGTGTAACAGTGTGTATATGTAGACAGAGACACGAATTGCCCTACAAATAGAGGTATTTTCTAATGAATGTTGTATTTAGTTCATTTGGCATTTGTCCCCTAAGGATCTACTGTTTAAGCCATGACTGCTCAATCTGACAAGTGATTTTCTTACATGTCTATTATTTCAAAATTTTTGTACAACACAAACTATAGATTTTTGTATTATTATTTCATTGTGAGGGGGACCAGTTCCTGCTTTTTATTTTTGAGAAATACTGTAACTTACTAAGACTCCAAAATGTGAGAGAAAGATTCCAAAATGTGAAAGAAAGATCTAGCACTAAATCAGCCTTGTTAATCTTTTAGGTCGGGATTGGTACCGTTTCTGATAATTTTGCCAAGACTGACATGTCTACACACCCGTGCATTAGGGTGTAGAAGCAAAGTCTCAGTGACCATTAAGGAATCAGAAGACTGAATCTCGTTAACTGTTTTGAAAAATTGAGATCAATGATGAGATCACAATTGAAGAGGCTGTGTAGATTTTCAGTGAAACCATATTAAAAGGTAAGAAGCTGTTTTGGAAGTTTTGGATTATTGCTTTATCTTAAGTGGCAGTCATTGTGAAAGTTGCAAAAAATATTCTGAATTTATCAGTAGACATCAAACTTAATAGCTGAAAGCAAAACTGAAAAACTTCATTTAAAATTTCCTTTAAACAAATATATCCTGCATACCTATTACGTATAATACCTACTGCTATAAGCATTAATCAAGAGATGGATAACACAGTCTAGGATTTGAAGAGAATTTCAAAATAGTAAGGCAAAAACAAGAAAATTGATAACTATGAGTAATGCAGAATAGAGACTTAATCAACAAACATCGATATCACAGAGGAGGAGAAATTGTCTGACTGGAGCAATTAAAAAATGCTTTCTTGGTAATTTTTTTATTGTGATTAAGTGAACACATACAATCAAAAATAATTTGCATGCTTGCCTATCTGCAGCTCCCTCTGCTCTCCTTGCCCAGTAACAGCACACTCTTCCTATTCATTCTATACTTGTATCCTCATAATAATCTCCTGTCCCTTCCTCTAGGTCCCCTTCTATCCCATGTATAAAGATATCAGTAGGACAGCATCCTACAAATGCATACAGCCATAAAGTACAAACAATGTATGGTTACATGATGTCCCCAAGTCTGTCCATTTTCATACAAAGAGTTGGCTTCAGTAGTGTTTTGTGGGCAGCAGCAGCAGCAGGTTTGGAGCCATGCTCCAAGGGGATCAACTAGGCTGACGGACCATCAATTGTTGTCTTTTAGTAGAGTTCTTGAGCTGCACCCCACTTTTTCTTGTGTTGCCATAGGGACTCAACATTGTGTGTCCTATCATGGCTGTCTTTGGTGGTGGCTGGGCACCATCTGTTTCTTCTAGTCACATGTCGATACAGTCAGCCATTCACAGAGCTGCTTCTGTCTACTGAGCATTTTTTCGCTTGTGTTATGTCTTTGTTGTTCTTGGTGATCATCTGTTCTGGATGAGTTGGGACCATTTGATGTACCTCACATGGCAGCTTGCTAGCTCTTAAGACAACAGATGCCACTCCCCAATATGGGGTGCAGAAGACTCTCTTAGCGATAGCCTAGGCATGCCAATGGGCCTCCATGTCCCCCAAGAACATGGTCCCCAGACCCCGCCCCAGCCACTCTATCCTTGCAATATTGGGGTAGGTTAGAAAAGCTTTCAGTTTATGGCAAGTCGATCTACTTTCTGCTGTGTGCTGTCACTGCTTTCACCTAACCAAATTTCAATCAACTGTGTAATCTAAGACCAACCCTCTCCCTCCCTCTCCACCCTTGTAGCTGTGAAAGTCTTTCTTCTGTACCTAAATCTATTTTTAAATCCTTATAATAAGGGTCTTATAAAATGTTTGTCCTTCTGCTGCTGACTGATTCACTCAGCATAATGTCTTCCGATTGAGACCAGGTTATGACATGCTTCCTAAGTTCATCTTTGTTCTTTATCACTGCATAATGTTCTTTGAGTATATGTCACATAGTTTGTTAATCCATTCATCTGTTGATGGGCATTTGGGTTGATGCTGTCTTTTTTCTATTATGGACTGTACTGCAATAAACATTCATGTGCATGTGTCATGTGATAGCCTTTGTTTCTGTAGGATATATTCGGGGAGTGGGATTAGTGGATCAAATGATATATCTATTTCCAGCTTTTTAAGGAAGTGCAAAATTGTTTTCCAAAGAGGTTGTATGGCTTTGCTATCCCACCAGTAGTGTAGAAGAGTTCCCATCTCGCCACAGCCTCTCCAGCATTTGTTGTTTTGTGTTTTGTGGATCATGGCCAACCTTGTTTAGATTAGATGGTATCTCATTGTAGTTTTGATGTGGATTTCTTTGATAACTAATGGTCACGAGCATATCTTCATGTGTCTTTTGGCAGCTTGGATGTCCCCTTTGGTAAAGTGTCTGTCCATCTCTTTTGCCCATTGCTTAAAATTGGGTTATTTATCTTTTTCTTGTTGATATTTTTCAGTAGCTGGTAGTTTATGGAGATCAGATGTCAGTCCAAAATGTAGTTCAGAATGCTTTCCCATTCTGTAGATGGTCTTGTAATTCTTTTGATGAAGTCTTTGGATGACCAAAAAGTGTTTGATTCTTAGTAGTACACATTTATCTTTTTATTTTCTGTTGCTTGTGCTTTGTTTGTCAGATGTTAAAGTCTTTCTAGGCTGTGTATTAGAACTTCCATTGTCAACCCTATTGTTCTTGCATAATCTTTGTTGATTTAGGTTTGATTAATTTTCAGTTAGTTTTTGTGTAAGGTGTGAAGTTTGGGCCTTGTTTCAGTTCTTTGCAGATGGTTATCCAATTTTGGAACCACCATTTGTTGAAGAGGCTGTTTTTACGCTAGTTTACAATCTTAGGGCCTTTGTCGAATATCAACTATTCATGAGAGGATGGTGGCATCTTTGGGGTCTCAACTCTGTTCCATTGGTGTATATGTCTCTTTTTGTACTAGTATCAGGTTGTTTTGTCTACTATGGCAGTGTAATAGGTTCTAAGGTCAGGTAGTGTGAGGCCTCCTACTGTGTTCCTCTTCTTCAGTAGTGCTTTACTTATCTGGGATATCTTCCCTTTATAAACAAGGTTGGTGATTTGTTTCTCCATCTCCTTAAAAAATGACACTGGAATTTGTGTTGGGATTGCATTGTATAGGTCGATCGCTTTGGGTAAAATAGACATTTTCACAATGTTAAGTCTTCCTATCCATGAGCAGGGTAGGTTTCTCCATTTATGTAAGTCTATTTTTCTTGCAGTAAGTTCTTGTAGTTCTCTCTGTATGGGTCTCTTATTTCTGTAGATAGATTTATTCCTAGGTATTTTATCTTCTGGAGAGCTATAGTAAACACTGTTGGTTGGGTGATTTCTTCATTGATGATCTCTTTATTGGTATAAAGGAATCCTACTGATTTACATATGTTTATCTTATATCCTGATACTTTGCTAAACTGTTCTATTAGTTCCAGTAGTTAACTTGTGGATTCTTTAGGATTCTCTGCATATACAATCATGTCATCTGGAGTTTTACTTCTTCTTTGCTGATGCAGATGCCCTTTATTTCTTTGTCTTGTCTGGTTGCTCTGGCTAGAACCTCTAGTAAAATATTGAATAGAAGTTGTGAGAGTGGGCATCCTTATCTAGTTCCTGTTCTCAAGAGGAATTCTTTCAGCCTCTCTCCATTCACAATGATGTAAACATTTGGCTTTGCATAGCTACTTCTTATTACATTGAGGCTTTTCCTCTCTGTTCTTATTTTTCTGAGAGTTTTTGCACCAATGGGTGTTGGACTTTGTCATATGTCTTTTCTGTATCAATTGACAAAACCAGATGATTATTATATTTTGTGCTATTTATGTGGTTGATCACATTAACTGTTTTTCTGATGCTGAACCAGCCTTGCATCCCCGGTATGAATCTGGTATGATGGATTGTTTTTTTGATATGTTGTTGAATTCTGTTGGCTAGGATTTTGTTGAAGATTTTTACATCCAGGTTCATGAGTGATACTGCTTTGTAATTCTCTTTTTTTATGGGATATTTCCTTTGCTTTGGTATCAGCATTATGCTGGCTTTGTAGAATGAATTTGGGAGTGTGCCATCCCTTTCTATGCTGTGAAATAGCCTCAGTAGTATTGGAGTTAACTGCTGTCTAAAAATTTGGTAGAATTCTCTGGTGAAGCCATCTGGGCCAGGACTTTTTTTAGTTGGAAGTTTTTTTTGTTTTTCCTCTTCTTTTTTTTTTTTTACCTTTCTCAGTCTCTTCCTTTGTGATGGACTTATTAAATTGTTCTACTTCTCCTTGTGATAATTTTGGTAGGAAATATGAATCCAGAAATATGTCCATTTCCTGTAGGTTTTCAAATCTTTTAGAAGAGTCATTCATAGTATTCTGTTATGATACTTTTGATTTCAGTTGGATCTGTTGTGACATCTCCCATCTCATTTCTTGTTCAGGTTATTCGTTTCCTCTCCTGTTTGTCTTTTGTACATTTAGCCAGTGGGTTATCTATTTTGTTGATCTTTTCAAAGAACTAGCTTTTGGTTTTGTTAATTTTTTTCAGTTGTTTTCCTGTTCTCTAATCCATTTAGTTCTAACCTTTATGATCTGTTTTCTTCTGGTGCCTGAGAAGGGGTTACTCTGTTCCTCACTTTCTACTTGTTCAAGCTACAGGGTTAATTCTTTGGTTTGGGTCCTTTCTTCCTTCTGGATGTGTGCATTTATAGATATAAACTGACCTCTGAACATAGCTTTTGCTGTATCCTATAGATTCTGGTAGGATGTGTTTTCATTCTCATTTGATTCCATAAATTTCTTTATTTCATCCTTGATTTCTTCTCTAACCTGTGGTTTTTGAGCAAGGTGTTGTTCACTCTCCATGAGTCCAAATTTCTACCTATGATTTTTCTGCTATTGATTTCAACTTCTATGGCTTTATAGTCTGAGAAGATGCAGTAATTCAGTGGTTTGGATTTTGTTGAGACTTGCTGTATGTCCTAATACATGATCTATTCTTGAAAATGTTCCATGTGCATTGAAGAGGAAGGTGTACTTATCTGTTGCAGGGGAAAAAGTTCTGTATATGCCAGTGAGGTCCAATTGGTTAATTGTTGCAATAAGATCTTCTGTGTCTTTACTTAGCTTTTTTCTGGATAATCTATCCATTACTGAAAGTGGAATGTTGAGTGTCCAACTATTACTGTGGAGTGATCTCTCATTTTTCAACGTTGTCAGTGTTTATTCAATGTATTTAGACACTCTGGTGTTGGGTTCATAAATATTCAATATCATTATGCCCTGCATATATATTGAACCTTTCAGCTATAAATAGTGACCATCCTTGTCCATGAAGGTGGATTTTACGTTAATGTCTATTTTATCTGAATTTAGTATTGCCACTCCTTCTCTCCTTTTGTCATGGTTGGAATTGTGTCCCCCCAAAAATGTGTGCAGCCACATGGCTGGGATATGGTTCCCAGTATCTTGGGACTGTCCTCTATTGTGTGGTTTTGCTAACCTGTATGTTAAAGGATTAGGGTGGGGCTGTAAATTCCTGCTGTAGGAGGAGTTTCCCTGGAGTATGGCTTGCCCCACCCTTAATGCTTTTAGCTTGCAAGGAATAAAAGGAAAAAGAAACAAAGGACAATTTGAGAACCTCACTACCATCAAGCAAGCAGCACTAGGAGCAGAGCGCGTCCTTCAGACTAGAGGTTCTTGCGTCAGGACGCTCCCTGGACAAAGACTGATGCAATACTGGACTTTCCTCCAGAGCCGACAAGGGGAAAGCCTTCCCCTGGAGCAGACACCCTGAATATGGACTTGCAACCTACTGGACTGTGTAAGAATAAATCTTTCTTTGTTAAAGCCATCCACTCTGTGGTATTTCTGTTAGAGCAGCCCTAGCTGACTAAAACACCTTTGTATGTTGTCGGCTTGCTATATATTTTTCCATTCTTTAATTTTCAGTTTGTTCATATCTTTGAGTCTAAAGTGTGTATCTTGTAAGCAACATATAGACAGATTGTGTCTTTTGATCCAGGATGTCACTTGTAGTCTCTTTACTGAAACATTCAGTCTGTTTACATTCAGTTTAGTTATTGATAGGTATGTGTTTAGTACTATCATTTTGGTGCATTTATTTTTGTGCTGTTGGTGTTTTCCATGTTGCTCTTAATAGCCTCTTCTGGATCATTCTTCTTTATGGGTTGACTTTTCCACACTTTTACAGTGTTGTTTTTGTGTTTGTTGAGCTCCTGTATTATGTTTCTTGTTTTGATATGTTGCATTGTTACTCTGCTTCATGGCTACCCCTGTGGTACACCTTAATGTTCTAAGTTTAAACCAGACTTTAACTTCTGCATATCTTTTTAATTTCCTCTCCGTCTGAAAGGGTTATAACTGCTGTACCCTATCCCAGTTTTTACTTTGATAATGTCATAGTTTTCATGACATGTGCATTGGTTCCCTTGTTTCCATACTGTAGCTTTTGTGAGTTCCCTGAGTAGGATTCTGGATGCTTTGTCCTGCATTACCTCCTTAAGTATACACTTGATGTTTTTGTTTTTCTAAGCAAAGAGTTACTTTCATCATTTCCTGTAGTTTGGGTTTGGTTTTTACAAAGTCTCTAAGCTTCTCTTTGTCTGTGAATGTCTTAATTTCATCTTCATATTTGAGAGAAAAATTTTCAGGGTATATAATTCATGGTTGGACATTTTTCTCCTTCAAGGCTTTGAATGTATCATCCTACTGCCTCCTTGCCAACATCGTCAAGAAGTCAGATGAAATCCTACAGGGCTTCCTTCTGAATGTTAGCTTTCCTTTAAGCCTCACTGCCTTTAAGAGACTCAGTTTATGTTTCATTTTATTCAGCTTAATTGTAATATGTCTTGTCTTTCATTTCAGTTCTGTTTTTTGTGGTGTTCAATAATGCATCTTGGAAATCTGTGTTCTCTTCTTTCACAATTTCAGGAAAGTTTTTGTCAGCAGCTCTATGATAATACTCCCTATATTTTCAGCTATCTTTCCCTTATTATTCATAGATGGTTTGTCTTAATAAGAGTCCCTCATGTTTCTAAATCCTTCTTCATTTTTCTTATTTGTTTTCTCTGATTTCTCCTCTGCAATGCCAATGTCAGTTACTCTGTTCTCAAGCTTGCTAACTCTGGCTTCCAATTCCTCAATTGTGCTCTTTTGGATTTAGATTGAATTGTCTAATCGTGTAATTGTATTATTGATCTGCTGGATTTCAGTTCAAATAGCTTGCTTAATTTTTCATTTTGTTCTGCTGCATTTTGTTTAATCTCTAGGATGGCTTTCTATATAATTCTTTTTACTTGACCTCCAGTAGTTTCAGAAAGGTTTCTTCATCTGGGAAGTTTTTTGGTTCTTTATTTTGAGAGTTTTGCAGAGCCATGGTAAACTCTTTCTTTAAATGGTTATCTATGGATTGTTGCCTTTGTGCCTTTAGAACCTGTTTGGTTTTTCTGATGTTTCCTCAGTAGGAGCTTAGTTGTAATTCTAAGAGGGGAGTTGGTTACCAGCTGCCGCTGTTGTACTCTAGTGGCTGGCCCCAGGTTGACTCTCTGGAGTGTCAGGCTCTGCCTCCTGACTGGTGAAGGTGGTAGCACCCTACTTCTGGAGTTACTGGGGGCTGTCAGCCAATGCTCTGATGTGGATCAGTGAAAAGTGGAGGAGATGCTGCCAGGCCACTCAGCAGTCTGTTCTCCAGGTGGTCTTATTTTAAAAAGGTACTTTACTGCTAAGGGAGGAGCTGTCCAACAGCTGCCCAAATCAATCAGACCCTCAGGTGTGGCAGGCCCCATCTTCCAGCTGACAACAAAAGCACCTCATAGGCCTTCCTCAGATACTATGACGTGTTTCAAAGTAGGGATGGGTTACAGCCTTGCTGCCGTTGTCTCCTAGGCCCCACTGATAAGGCACCACTGTCATAAATACAGGTTTTCTGCTGGAAGAGTACTTTCCACACAGGCATTGTTTCTCAGCTTGAGCATTAGTCCCAGACTTCTGGTTGTGTGACTCTGCCACCTAACTGACCAAGATGGCATCTTGCCCAAGCTGCCCTTCCTGCTGTGAAACAGCAGAATCTGTGGCATGGCTCAGAAAAGAGATGGTGGAGGTATGGCGGTGTCCTCAGTAACAGCTGGCTCTCAAAATGTGGCTATACCAAGCATGGTCTCTGCTACACTACACACTATTTGTTTAAACACTGTAGTTCAGCGTATTAGCCAGCTCATGACCAGTCCCCAGCACCTGGATAACAAGCAAGGCATCAGTACCTGCAGTTTTCCCAAATGGTGAGTCAGCAGAAGCAGGAAGTGCCTCATCGTTGAGAGAGATAGTTACTATGTTACTGGCACATAGTCCAATCTGGAAACCCTATGCCAGATCCTAGGGCTTCGCAGATGTCCATGCTGCCCCATTCAATTATCATTCCAGGCCTTAGTTGTCAGATGGAATTGGGGGGACATGTGTCTGATCTGCCATCTTGGCCTCACCCCCCAAGAATGCTTTATAAAGGGCATAGTACTTAAATTTAGCTTTGAAGGACAAATGGAAAATTAAATTGACAGAGAAGGAAAGCAGGTAATGCCAAGACTGAGGAGTAGTTTAAGCAATGTAAAGATAAGAATATGCAAAGTGAGTTTGAGATAATGAGGTTCTAGGACTCAAGAAGTAAAGATATGTCATAACAACTGGTATTTATTTATCTGAAACAACAGAAGAAGGAGTGTCAGGAATAGGAGGAGTACATGGAATTTGTGGCTAGTTGTCTCAATGAACAACTGCCTACTCTGCCATGAGACCGGAAGAACTAGACAGTACCTGGCTGGCTACCATTACTGAATATTTTGGTCAAAGATTCTATAGTAGAATCTTAATCAAAAGAAGAAGAATACAGACCAGAATTTCAGTTTCTCATGGACTTGAGACTCTGTCAAGTGACAAAGGGTAGATGGACCCCTGAAACTATTACACTGGGGTGATTTTTAAAGCTTAAACCAAAAATATCCTCTGAAGACATCGTAAAGCTAAATAGTAGTTTATCTTGACTCTTAAAAAGGTGTGTCTTGAACATCATGCCCTTTTAAGAACTATCTACATGGGATCAAATTGACAACAGTAACTGAAACAGTTAGATAGAAAGCTTAGAGGGCAGTGAGTTTATGTTAATGAGGGGGGAACAACTCAGAAAAGGAGGTTAGAGAACAGTTGTATAACTTGAAGGATAGAATCAATGTCAATAGAAACTATTGAATTGGTATATGTTTCACTGTATATATTCTTAATAACAAAACAAAATAAAGTTAGAGTAGAAAAAAAGGTAAAGATGTATCTATATATAATTATGGGTAGAGATACATTGTGTTACTGACTCAGGCTTTAGGGTCCAATATAGCCAGAAGAAGTACAAGGCTGGATCTTGGAGGAAGAAATACCTTGTACAACAAAGGGCTGGTAGACTCTCCTTGATTTCTATTGGTTAAGTATCAGGGAAACATGTGGCAATAAACAATATGGTGTCAGACAAAGGAAGAAAAAAAAACAAGACTGAATTAAGTTTTATTTGTTCACAGTGGTTTAGTTACACAGGATTTTGAGATTTATATGTTGTTTTGAGCACCTAGGAGTGATCTTAATAATCCATTAGGTTCTGTACTTGAAGTCTGGACTCAGTGGTGGCTGATCCTCAATGATGTGCAATAATGTAAATTTCCTGTCACAGTATCAGGGAAGGAGTCCAGTCTCAGGAAAATGACATTACTGGAATGGATTTATTATGTGCCACCTGCTTAAACAATCTATTCTACCTATAAGGCTCTAAGGACAAACCAAGATCTTAGGGAATACACTGACAAGGAATACCGCTATGCTTAAAAACTGAGTAATGCTCTGTGGTAGCTGTTCACTCTATGTAAAAGTTAATTTATAGGGACTGATACAATGGAATTTGGTTTCTTGATGACAGTCAGAATAATAGGATGCCAAAGAGGTACAGAGGCCAAGGAGGGGTGCTTACTCATAGACCAAGTGGGCACAATTATCATAATAAGCCACAGAGATGGAGTAATAATCAGAATGTTTTGACCTCCAGCAATCCTTGGCAGCAGCTAATTGATAATGAGATCTTTAAAAACAAAAGAGCAGCCACCTAAGGAGCTACTTAACATATATAGGCCCAAACATCTTATATACATCTGGCAGATATAAAATTATGAGTAACTGTAGTGAGGATTCACTTTTTCTTACCTTGTTCCCAGACTGAAGCCAGTTTACAGACCTATAATAATTTCTTTGCAAAAGAGTTTGGACCCTATAAAGAATGGTCTTGCAGCAGAGTCAAAGAAATATTGCATGACTGTTCCTCCAGGCCTAACTCACATGTACCTTAAGTTATTTTACAGAGTGCTTTTGCGTTGGAGTGGTGTTTTTTCAACTTTATTGTGCATCACAATCACCTGAGAGCTTTCAAAACACAGATTTCTAGGCCCTATATCCAGAGTTTCTGATTGAGCATGTTTGAGGTGAAAACACCAGAATTTGTACTTCTGTCAGATTCCTAGGTGATGCTGATATTGCTGGTCCACCTTGAGAATCCCTGCACTGGAGAATGGTATGTACCAAGACCATTTACCATGGGGATTTTACTCAGGGTCTTTGATATGACGCAAATCCCTGGAGACCCGAAACACCATTGAGGTCCACTGATCAGATTTGGGCTTATAGAAGTCTCGTGATAGAATCTTAGCCTGAGTCAGTATCAGAAGGTCTCTAGAGGAACTTCAGATTCATTTCTTTTTATAGACTGAGAAAATATAGTAATGATATTTGCATATATCATGTAAGTTGCATCACACGGTAACACAGAATTACCCAAAGTGAGCCAGTGAGTTCTATTATAGAATAAAGGCCAAACTGATGTCTCCAGAACTCTTTTATAGTGTGAGTAATAAACCGAAAGTAATCCTTTATCCCAGGGGATTGCCACCACAAATACTCAATATATTACAGGAGGTGATTAGCTGTACAGTGTTCACATTTAACTTGCTTGATAGCCTATGCAAACTTCAGATGAGTCTTTGAGAATGAGGACAGATCATCGACATCTTAATCAACTAGTGGTACCAATGTACCCAACGTTTCCAATGTAATAACATTGTTAGAGCAAAGAAATACAGACATCTATGATTTAACAGGTGTATATTTCTCTTCTTAAACCCTAGTGGTGTACTGGTTAAGTGTGATAGCTGCTAACTGAAATGTTGGCAGCTCAAATCTGCCAGGCACTCTTTGGAAACTATGGGGGGGGCTGTCCCCATCTGTCCTATAGAGTCACTATGAGGTGGCATCAACTCAATGGCAGACAGTGTTTTGTTTTTGGTTTTGGTTTTGGTTTAAGTGAAGATAAGCAGAAGCAGTTTTACATCAGATGTCAGGGATATCAACATGTCTTTACTCTCCTGGCGGAACCAACATCAGCTAGTCTCCTCTCTGTCATAGCCTAGTCTGGAGAGAACTTGATTGTCTTGGTATTTAATAAAATAATATAATCATTGGACCAATGAAGTCAGATAAAGAAAGCATCTTAAATGGATGGAAATGCCTAGCTAACAAGGGAAAATATTCTGAGAGCCTGGCCCTGACCTTGGACCTTCCCCCTCTACTCTGCTGTTGTTATAGGTTGAATTTTGTACTCTCAAAATATGGGTTGCAATCCTAACTCCTATTTATACCATTAAATTCTGGTGGTATAGTGGTTAACAGCTATAGCTGCTAACCAAAAGTTTACCAGTTCAAATCTACCAGCCATTCCTTGGATACCCTACAGGGCAGTTCTACTCTGTCCTATCAGATTGCTATGATTGGAATCAATTCAGTAACATTGGGTTTGGTTTTTGGTTTTATACACAAGGAAAGGAGCCATGGTAGTACAGTGGTTAAAGTGCTCAGCTGCTAACTGAAAGGCCGGCTCTTCCAACCTGCCAGTGGTTCTTCAGTGGTGACAGAAAGATGTGGCAGTTGAATTCTGTGAAGGTTACTTCCTTGGAAACCTTATGGGGGAGTTCTGCTCTGTCCTATAGGATCACTGTGGGTTGGAATCAACTCAACATCAGGGGTTTTGTTTGGTTTGGGATTAATCTTTACAGGAGCAGATAATTAGGTCTTTCTCCTGTGGAGCCACTGTGTAGGTTCCAACTGCCAACCTTTTGGTTATCACCAACAGTTCATGAGTCAGAATCAGCTCAACAGCACCCAATAACAACAACACAGTTGTGAGTACAAAGGGTTCATTATTAATTCTTTTAACTTTCTATGTGCTTGAAAATGTTCACAGTAAAATGTTGGAAAAAAATAAAAATCATAGTGTATAGAGCCGTAAAATGTGTGCATTTTATTCTAAGTAAACTTAAAAAAATGTTTTAAAAAAACAATTCTGACTCATGGTAAGTTGGAGTCTGTTACCCCATGTGTTGTTATAGAGCACAACTGCTCCATAGGATTTACTTGGCTGTAATATTTACAGCCACTGCTTGTCTGTCAGTTTGTTATACTGTGGGGGCTTGCATGTTGTGATGCTGGCAGCTATGCCACTGGTATTCAAATGCCATCAGGGTCATTTATGGTGAACAGGTTTCAGTGGAGTATCCATACTAAGACAGACTAGGAAGAAGGACCTGATAGCCTACTTCTGTAAAGAAGAAACCAGTGAAAACCTTGTGAATAGTAGTGGAACACTGTCAGATACACTGCCTGAAAATGAGCCCCCCAGGTTGGAAGGCACTCAGAAGATGGCTAGAGAAGAGCTGCCTCCTAAAAGTCGAGTTGACCTTAATGACATGAATGGAGTAAAGACTTCAGGACCTTCATTTGCTGATATGGCATGACTCAAAATGAGAAGAAACAGCTGCAAACATCCTTTAACAGTCAGAACATGGAATGTATGAAGTATGAATCTAGGAAAATTGGAAGTCATCAAAAATGAAATGGCAAACATAAATATAAGCATTAGTGAGCTGAAATGGACCAGTATTGGCCATTTTGAATCCGACGATCATGTGATCTACTATGCTGGGAATGAAAACTTGAAGAGGAACGGTGTTACATTCATCATCAAAAAGAACATTCCAAGATCTGGGCTGACAGTGATAGGATAATATCTATATGCCTGCAAGGAAGGTCACTTAATGTGACTATTATTCATATTTACACACCAACCACTAAGGCCTAAGATGAAGAAATTGAAGATTTTTACCAGCTTCTGCAGTCTGCAATTGATTGAACATCCATTCAGGATGTGTTGATAATTACTGGCAATTAGAATGCAAAAGTTGGAAGCAAAGAGGAAGGATCAGTAGTTGGATGACCTTGGTGGTACACATGATGCCAGAGATCTCATGATAGAATTTTGCAAGACCAGCAATTTCTTCACTACAAATACCTTTCTTCACCAATATAAGTGGTGACTATATACATGGACCTCACCAGATGAAATACACAAGAATTAGATTAACTGCATCTTTGGAAAGAGATAACAGAAAAGCTCCATAGCAGCAGTCAGAACAAGATCAGGTGCTGACTGTGGCGCAGATCACCAGTGACTGATATGCAGATTCAAGTAGAAAGTGAAAAAAATTAGAACAAGTCTATGCAAGCCAAAATATGACCTTGAGTATATCCCACCTGAGTTTCAAGACCACCTCAAAGACAGATTTGATGCGTTGAACACTAGTGACTGAAGACCAGACATACTACGTACTGACATCAAAGACATCATTCATGAAGAAAGCAAGAGGTCATTAAAAAGACAGGAAAGGAAGAAAAGAACAAATTGGAAGTCAGAAGAGACTCAGAAACTTGCTCTCAAACATTCATGAGCTAAAGCAAAAGGAAAGATGAAGTAAAAGAACTGAACAGAAGATTTCAAGGGGCAACTCAAGAAGACAAAACAAAGTATTATAATGACATGTGCAAAGAGCTGGAAATAGAACACCAAAAGGCAAGAATACATTCTGTATTTCTCGGGCTGAAAGAACTCAAGAAAAAAAGTCAAGCTTCAGTTGCAATAGTGAAGGATTCTGCAGGGAAAATATTAAGTGACTCAGGAAGCATTACAAAAAGGTGGAATGAATACACACAATTGTTATACCAGACAGAACTGGTTGATGTTCAGCCATTTGGAGAGGTAGCATTTGATCGGGAACCAATGGTACAGAAGAAACAAGCCGAAGCTGCACTGAAGGCATTGGCAAAAACCAGGGCTCCAGAAACTGATGGAATATCAATTGAGATATTTCAGCAAACAGACGCAGCACTGGAAATGCTCACTTGTCAATGTCAGAAAATTTGGAGGAGAGTTACCTGGCCAACTAACTGGAAGAGATCCATATTTATGCCCATTCCAAGAAAGGTGATCCAACTGAATGTGGAAATTACTGAAAAAATTTGTTAGTATCACTTGCAAGTAAAATTTTCCCCAAGATCATTCAAAAGCAACTTCAACAGTATATTGACAAGGAACTGCCAGAAATTCAAACTGGATTCTGAAGAGGATGTGGAACCAGGGCTATCATTGCTGATGGCAGATGGATATTGGCTGAAAGCAGAGAATACCAGAAAGATGTTTATCTGTGTTTCATTGACTATGCAAAGGCATTCGACTGTGTAGATCATAGAAAATTGTGGCTAACATTGTGGAGAATGCAGATTCCGGTACATTTTATTGTGCTCTTAAGGAATCTGTACATGGGTCAAGAGGCACTTGTGCAAACAAAACAGGAGAACACTGTATGGTTTAAAGTTAGAAAGACATGAGTCATAGTTGTATCCTTTCACCATACCTTTTTAATGTGTATGCTGAACAAAGGAACTGAGAAGCTGGACTATATGAAGAAGAATGAGGCATCAGGATTGGATGAAGACTCATTAACAACCTGTATTATGCAGATGATACAACTGTGCTTGCTGTAAGTGAAGAGGATTTGAAACACTTATTGATGAAGATCAAAGACTGCAGCCTTCAGTATGGGTATCACCTCAACATCAAGAAATCAAAAATCTTCACAAGTGGACTGCTAAGCAACATTGTCATAAATAGAGAAGGGATTGAGGTTGTCAAGGATTTCATTTCATTTGGTTCCACAATCATCGCCCATTGATTGTGTGTGCCAAGTAATCAAGACACATTGCTTTGGGAAAATCTGCTGCAAAGGACCTCTTTAAAATATTTAAAAGTAAAGACATCACCTTGAAGACCAAGGTGGGCCTGACCAAAGCCATGGTATTTTCAATCACATCACATACATGCAAAAGCTGGACAGTGAATAAGGGAGACAGAAGAAGAACTGACGCCTCTGAATTGTGGTGCTGAAGAAGAGTGTTGAATGTACCAGGGACTGCCAAAAGAACGAAGAGATTTTTTCAGGAAGAAGTACAACCGGAGTGCTTCTTCAAAGCAAAGATGAAAAGACTGTGTTTTACACACTTTGGAAATGTTTCCAGGAGGGATCAGTTCCTTAGAAGGACATCATGCTTAGTAGAGTGGAGGATCAGTGAAAAAGATGAAGAACCTCAATGAGATGTATTCACACAATGACTGCCATGATGGGCTTAAACATAAAAACTATTGTGAACATGGTACAAGACTGGCCAGTGTTTTGTTCTGTTGTGCATAGGGTTCCTATGAGTCGGATCTGACTTGACGACACCTTAACAACAACAGCAATAATCTTTAAAGATTGCCAGGCCTTTCTTCATAGCACTGCTGGGTGCATTTGAATCACAAAACTTTAGGTTAGTAATCTGTGCAGCACAAACTGTTTGTGCCTCCCAGAGGCTTCCTAATGTATACAAGTTATGTTGTTAGGTGATGTTGAAACCATTTCCAACTCATAGTGATCTTATAGAGTAGAACTGCCATATCGGGCTTCTTAGGCAGTTAATCTCTTGTGAGTATGTGTCTGTGTGTGCTTTAGGTGAAAATTTACAGGGCAAATAACTATCTCATTCAAAAATGTACACACAAAATGTTTTATGAAGTTGGTTACAGTCTCCACAATATATCAGCAGTCTTCCCATTTCTACCCCCCAATTTCTTGTTTCTACACATTCTGTTTTTCATTTTCCTGTTGTTTCCTGCCTTCTCATTTGTGCTTTTGTGCAGATATTGCTCATTTGGTCTCATATAAGTGATCTAAAAAGCATATTTCTCACATGTAACATTGTTTTATAGGTCTTTCTATCACTGAAAGGTAAACTTCAGGAGTGGCTTCAGTTCTGAGTTAGAAGGGTGGCTGGGGGACGTGGTTCTAGGGATTTTTCCAGTCCCTGTTAGACCAGTAAATCTGGTCCTTCTTGTGAACTTGAAATTTGTTCTACATTTTTCTCCTACTCTGTTCAGAACCTTGTCATGTGATCCTTGTCAGAACCTTCGGTGGCCATACTAATTTTTGAATAAAAAGCAGCTGTTTTTCCTCTTAACATCAAGTCACTGCCCTCTAAGTTTCATATCTTAATTTTTTGAGTTTCTGTTGCCAGTTTGATTTCATATAGATAGATCTTAAAAGTGCTCAATGATCAAGACAGATATTCTTTACAAGTTAACCTAAACTATAACTGGGTTTTAAAATTTCAGGGAATATTTTTCACTGAGGTTTTAAACTAAGTTTAGGGCAATAGTTGCAGGGGTTGAAACTGTTGGTTCAATTTTAATAGCTCCAAAAAGTCTAGATTCTATGAGAATTTGACATTCAGTTCTGTGTTCTCCCCCTTTTGATGGAGGTTTCTATAGAGTCCTTGATCAAAATGTTCAATTATGGTAGCTGAGTTCCATCCAGGTCTTCTGATCTGATGACAAAGGAGGCAGTTGTTCCTGGAGGCAGTTAGCCACACATTCTTCCATTTCCTCCTGATTGTCTTTCCTCTGTTGTTCTAGGTGAACAGAGATAAATTGTTGTACCTTAGGTGACCGTTTGCAAGCTTTTAAGACCACTGACACAACAAAACCAATTAGGAGGTAGAACAGAAGCACTTGACACAGTATTAGGGCAGTTAACTGTGGTGTCATGAAGCAGTAACCCTAAACCTTCAAACCAAATTCCATGAGATGTTGGTTGTACATAACCAGCCTTAGTAGATTTTTTGCTGTTGTTGCTGCTATTCATTCTTGTAAGTATATCTATCACACAACTTTTCCAATTACACTTTTTGTAGCATACAACTTACTGACAGGTATTACATTAATCAGGTGTGAAACCCTACCTTAAATCAATGCGGTTTTCCCATTGTGTTGAACCCCTCTTTCCCAGTCTTTCTTGCCTGTGGTAACCACTAATAACCTTTCATCTCTGTACGTATCCCTGTTCTTTTTATATGTAAGTATTCATGGAACCATGAGACGGATCCAACTCGGCAGCACTTGGCTTGGCTCTATTCATGGAACCAAAGAAGAGTTTGGTTAACTAGTAAGGAATGTCTGCCTTATGATAGACAACACACAGCAGAGAAGAAGTCAGCACAAATAGACTAAACTCAAAGCTTAGAAGTAGTATAAGTAAAACCAAATACTTCCAGAGACAGAATACCAGTGTCAGAGGTCTGGGGACCATGGCTCCAGAGGACATCCATGTCAACTGGCATAACAAAGTTTTTTTAAAGCAAGTGTGCTGCATCCTACTTTAGTGAGTGGTGTCTGAGGTCTTAAAAGCTGACAAGTGGCCATCTAAGAAGTGTTAATTGTCTCAACCTAGGTGAAACAAAGGAGAAAAACGAGTATAAAGGACAAGAAGAAAGTAGGAGCCCAGAAGACAGAAAGGGCAACATTCAACAGAGACAATATCAGCATGAGACCAGAAAAACTAGATGGTGTCAGGCTATTGCCAAGGACTACCTATATAGGCAGCACAACCTAGAGTCTCTGATGCAGGGGAGAAATATGGGATGCAGATCTAGTAAGAAGACCAGACTTGATGATCTGATGGACTGGAGGGTCCCTCGAAGACCAGGTCCCCGAATTCTCTGTTGACCCAAAACTGAAACTATTGTAGAAGCCAACTCTTCAGACAATGATACTGGTAAATGATACTGGTGAGGAGTGTGCTTCTTGGTTTGAGTGGGAGGCTAAGTGGGCAGCTCCAGCTCAGAAGGCCAGAAGGAATATCCAAGGGGCACCAGAGCTGTCAAATGGACAGGAGATATATGAGTGGGGGGGGGGTATGCTGTCACAGTGTCAAAAGAGTAACTAGGGTCACATGGCAGAGTGTTTGTAAGTTTTTATATGAGAAACTAACTGTAATTGCAAACTTTCACTTATACACAATACATAAAAAATAAATTAATGATGTTTTAAAAAGAATGTCTGCCTTAAGCGTGTTCTTTTACAGTCTACATGGGATCAAATTGACAACAATGACTTGAAAGATTAGAAAGATTAAGGAACAATGAGTTTATGTTAATGGGGGAAGAACAACTTGGAAGAAGGGTAACAATGGTTGTACAACTGAAAGACTCTACATTCAATATCACTGAATTGTACATGCAGAAATTGTTGGATTGGTGTATATTTTGCTATGTATATTCTCAACAACAAAAAATTTATGAAAAATTATAAAAGCTTTATAGACAAGCATGTGCTTGACTTGTAGCTAAAACGCTGGTGTTTCAAACCTAAGAAAAAGAAAGCAACCACTAAACTTCTGTTGAATACAGTAGACACTGAACACTTTACCATAGAAAACCAAGCATTCTGCAATCCAAATTGTCTATTTTTGTGTTATGTAGCTCACAGAACTGTAGAATTGGATGTGTACAGAGCCATGGGAATAGTAAAAACAGTACCGTGCAAGTCTGTAAGCCAAGCCAAGTGCCGTCGAGTCGGATAATTGCCCAACCAGGTGGCTCAGTCTCCCATATACTGACTTTTACAACTCTTCCACAGTGTTCTCATGGAAGGTTTCTTGGATCTATTCCAGCATAAGTCTCAAGTCTAGTTATAGACATGGGGATATAGCAGCTATGTTAATTAGTCTTCACCAACTCCCTTACTACTTTATATTGATAACACTGGTAAGGCTAATGTTTTAGATTTCAGATGGCAGTATGACCAAACTGACATTACCCAGTTGACCATATGTCACTTATGTGAGTTCATGTGCTGGATTAATTTCCATCAACTGCTATAAAAATCTGCCACAACTGCTTGGCTAAAAACAATGCAGTCTTATTCTTCAACATGTTATTGTTGTTGCTAGGTGCTGTTGAATCAGTTCTGATTCCTAGTGACCTTAAACAAAACAGAATGAAACTCTGCCCAGTCCTGTGCCATGTCCACAATCATTTTTATCTTTAAGCCCGTTATTACAGCCACCGTGTCAATCCATCTTGTTGAGGGTCTTTGTCTTTTTCACTGACCATCTACTTTACCAAGCATAACATCCTTCTCCAGGAATTGATCCCTTCCAACAACATGCCCAAAGTATCCAAGGTGCGGTCTTGCCATCCTTGCTTCCAAGGAGCACTGTGGTTGTACTTCCTCCAGAACAGATCTGTTTGTTCCTCTGCCAGTCCATGGTACATTCAATATTTTTTTCCAACACCACATTCAAAAGCATTAATTCATCTTCTATCTTCCTTATTCATTGTCCACCTTTGGCATGCAAACGATGCGATTGAAAATACCATTGCTTGAATCAGGCGCACCTTAGTCTTCAAGGTTACATCTTTACTTTTCAACACTTTAAAGAGATCTTTTGCAATATATTTTCTCAGTGTAACACGTCTTTTGATTTCCTGACTGCTGCTTCCATAGGTGTTGATTGTTGAAACAAGTGAAATAAAATTCTGGACAACCTCAATCTTTTCTCCATTTATCATGATGTTGCTTACTGGTTCAGTAGTGAGGATTTTTGTTTTCTTAATCTTGAGCTGCAGTCTATACTGAAGGCTGTGGTCCTTGATTTTCATCAGTAGGTGTTTCAAATCTTTTTTACTTCCAGCAAGCAGGGTTGTGTCATATGCATAATGCAGATTGTTAATGAGCCTTTCTTCAATCCCTATGCCTAATTCTTCTCCATAGAGTCCAGCTTCTCAGTTCATTTACTTAGCATGCACACTGAAATGGTATGGTGAAAGAGTACAACCCTGATGCATACCTTTCTTAACTTTAAGCCCTGCACTGTTACCTTGTTCTGTTCACATGACTGTCTCTTGATCCATGCACAGATTCCAGATGAACACAATTAAGTGTTATAGAATTCCCATTCTCTGCAATGTTATCCATAATTTGTTGTGTTCCATGTAGTCAAATGCCTTTAAGCCAAGCCAAGTGCCGTCGAGTCATATTCAATAAACCATAGGTAAACATTTTTATGGTATTCTCTGTCATCAGCCAAGATCCATCTGACATCAACATGATTCCACACCATCTTCAAATCCAGCTTGATTTTCTAGCAGTTCCATGTCAATACACTGCTGCAATTGCTTCTGAATGAGCTTCAGCAGAATTTTACTTGCTTGTGATATTAGTGATAGTGTTCAATAATTTTTACATTCAGTTGGATCACCCTTCTTGGGGATCAGCATAAATATGGATCTCTTAGTGTCGGCTGGCCAGACAGCTCTTTTCCAGATTTCTTGGTATAAATGAGTGAGTGCTTTCCACACTGCATCCATTCACTGAAACCTCTCAGCAGATACTTCATCAATTCCTGGAGTCTTGTTTTTTATCAGTGCCTTCAATGCATCTTTGACTTTTTCCTTCTGTACTACTAGTTCCTGATCATATACTATCTCTTGAAATAGTTGAATATTGACCAGTTCTTTCTGGTATAATGACTGTGCGTATTTCTTCCATCTTATTTTGATGCTTCCTGAGTTGTTTCATATTTTCTTGTGGAGTCCTTCACCATTGCAACTTTAGGTTTGAATTTTTTCTTCAGCTCTTTCAGCTTGAAAAATGCACACAATGTTCTTCTCTTTTGGTTTTCTATCTCCAGCTCTGTGCACATGTCATTATATATGTTACTTCATCTTCTCGAGCCACTCTGTGGAATGACATCAAAGACATCAAGCATGAAGAAAGCAAGAGGTCATTAAAAAGACGGAGAATAAAGAAAAGACCAAGGTGGATGTCAAAAGAAACTCTGAAACTTGCTCTTCAACATCAAATATCTGAAATGCAAGGAACAAATGATGAAGTAAAAGAACTGAACAGAAGATTTCCACATGTTAGGAGGCCAGAAATATGACATCAGCATCAATAGGCCCAAATCAACTGTGAGCAGGGCCACATTCCTTCTGGGGAGTGTAGGGGAAAGTCTATCCCTTGCTTTTTCCACTTTTTTGGTGGCAGTTCAGATTCCTTGGCTTATGGCTGTGTCGCCCTAATCTCTGCTTCTATCATCCCATTGCTTTGTTCTCCGTGTATATGTTGATTCTGCCTCTCTCATAAGGACACTTGCAGTGGTGTTTAGGGCCCACTCAGATGTCCTTCCTTAACTTAGTCTCATCTGTAAAAACCCTCTTTCAAATAGGGTAGCATTTACAATTTGTAGGAACTGGTACCAGATATATTAATTTGGAGTGTTAAAGTCTCCCACTATTATTGTGGAGTCATCTAACTTTCTTTTGAGTGTAGTCAGTGTTTCTTCGACATATTTAGGTGCTCTGGCATTAGGTGCATAAATATTTAATATAGTTAAGTCTTGCTTGTGTACTGAACCTTTCAGCAATAAATAGTGACCATCTTTGTCCACAATGGTGGATTTGACATTAAAATTGATTTTGTCTGAGATGAGAATTGCCACCCTTGCTCTTCTTTGTTCATTGTTAGCTTGATATATATTCTTCTATCCTTTAATTTTCAGTTTGTTCCTGTCTTTAGATCTCAAGTGAGTTTCTTGTAGACAACATATGGATGGGTCGTGTCTTTTGATCCAAGATGACACTCGGTGTCTCTTTACTGGAGCATTCAGTCCATTCACATTCAATGTAATTATTGATAGGTATGTGTTCACTGCTGCCATTGTGATACGTTTATTTTTATGTTGATGTTTTCTCTGTTGTTCTTATTAGTCTGTTCTGGGACACTCATTATTGTGAGTTGATTTTTCACCTTTTTCAGAGCTGGTTTTATACTTGTTGAGACTCGTGTGTTAGATTTCTTGAAATGGTATGATACATCTTTGTTGTGCTTTACAGCTGCCGCTGTGAACCCCCTTAATAAACTATTTATAAACCCAATTTTAATTACTACCAGTCTTGTCATCTTCCTCTCCATCTGGAAGGACTATAATGACTGTAGTACATCCCTCTTTTTGTTATGATGACACCATAGTTTTCATGATGATCACTGGATTGCTTCTTTCCAAATCAAAGCTGTGATTTACTTTGGAGCCTTCCCTAAATGAGTATTGAGTAGTGTGTAGTTCTAAAATATAAAGTTAGTGGTTTTGTTCTTCTAAACCAAAGCCAAGAACTTCTTTCAGTATTTCTTGTAGTTTGGGTTTGGTTTTTACAAAGTCTCTGAGTTTCCGTTTATCTGGGAATTATCTTAATTTCATTTTCGTATTTGAAAGACAGTTTTGCAGGAATATAATTCTTGGTTGGAAGTTCTTCTCCTTCAAGGCTTTGAATGTGTCATGCCACTGTCTCCGTGCCAGCATGGTTTCTGCTGAGAAATCTGACGAGAGCCTACAGGGTTTCCGTCTGAATGTTAGCTTTGCCTTGAGTCTTGCTGCCTTTAAGAGTTGCTGCTTATGTTTCATTTTGTTAAGCTTGATTATAATATGCCTTGGAGTCTTTCTTTTGAGATCTATATTGGATGGCGTACGATATGCATCTGAGATGTCTATATTCTCTTCCTTCATGATTTCTGCGAAGTTTTCTTTCAGCAGCTCAGCAACAATACTCTCTGTGTTCTCAGATGTCTCACCCTGTTCAGGGACTCCAATTAATCGAAGGTTGTTCCTCTTAATAGAGTCCCACATGCTTCTTAGTGTTTCTTCATTTTTCTTGTTTCTTTTTTCTGATTTCTGCTCATAGACGCTGGCATCAGTAGCTCTGTCTTCCAAGTCAGAAATTCTTTTTTCCATTTGTTCCATTCTGTTTTCTTGGGTTTGCATGGAAGTTTCTATGTCTTTGATTTTCTTCTTGATCTGTTGGATTTCAGAGTACTGGTGTTCCGTCAGATCAAACAACTTGTTTAATTTTTCACTTTGTTCTGCTGCATTTTGTATAATGTCTAGAAGGGCTCTGTATATAATCAATTTGTATTCACTTCCTGATGCTTTCATAAAAGTTTCTTCATCTGGAAAACTCCTTGGTTGCATTGTTTGGGAGCCTTCTGAAGCCATGAGTGATTGCTTGTATGCCACAATTGTCTGTTGCTTTTTGGGTCCCATGTGAGTATATAGAGGCTGGAAGAGGTATTGTGAGGATGGATTGCAAATGTTTCTCTAGGCTGTCTTCAAATGTAAAGCAAAAGGTATCTGACCAGTTCACAAGTCAGTTAAGTTTTCAGGTGTAGAGGTCCCTCTTCTCATCTGACAAAGCGCCACTATATCCAACCCCAGATGATAACAAACTAGTTCAGAATACAGCAATGCTACTGCCCTGGTGGCCTCTACTGACAGGGCCTAGCCTTATCCAACACTGCCTCTAGTACTGGTTTTGTGATAGGAAAGCGCTCTCCTGTGGGCAGGCTCTGGCTCCCAAGCTAAGAATTAGGTCCAGCTCTGGCCACCGTATCCAAGATGGCGTCCTCCACACAGGCAGCAGACAGAGGGGCTAAAGGTGCCGAGCGGTAGTGATTCCTCTGGTTCTGTTGCAGGGCCCCCAATGTAGGCAGCACTGTGCAAAATCACTACTTGTCTCTGGAGAAGTGCTGTCCTGTTTGTAGGCGCTGGCTCCCAAGCTAAGAACGAGGTCCCGCTAAAATCTCAATACCAACATGGCGTCCTTCATAGTGACTGCAAAGGTCCTTGCAAATCCCGCTGAGGCAGCTACTGAACGAAAGGTTCAAAATGGCTAGATTAACAGAGTCCTGAGCCTGGCTTTCAGAATATGGGAATTTCGCCTGCCTATCCCCCAAGCAGCGCGTCTGAGTCCAGCCGCCCGGCAGGACCGAGCTCCACCCGCTGGCCGAGACAGAGGAAAAAAAAGTCAAACTGGTGCGTTTACCTTCCGTCCGTGAGAGCCGGGGCTAGCCAGGAGTGGGAGTCAGCGAAAGAGAGGAGGTTTTTCGCTGAGTGGTATGAAGTCCCAATTAACAGCTCTGTGCCGTGTCCTGAGGCTGATTAGGTGCTCAGAAGGCTCTGTTTGATTGTCAATTCAGGTCTTGGTTTCCAGAGGGATATAACGAGACGTGGGCTTAGTCCGTCAACTTGACTCCGCTCCCTGGTACATTAAGCCCGGATATATTAATTTGGAGGCCATTATCCAGCCTACTGTATGTGTCTTCTGTCTTGGGGACACAAATTTTTCACCTGGTGAAGCAAAAGAAAGCATGTTGAGATACAAGATGAGTAGGCTGTTTTTGATAACTTTTGTTTGTTTCTCTGTCTCAACTTTTCACAATTCTGTATTTCATTTTCTCTTCTAAGAAGTTGAGCTATATGGAGAACTAACAAGCTGTTTTGCCCTTCATCTTATGCTTTGTTTCAGCCTATGGGAACCTTCACAAGAGATGGAAAGGACAGAAGAGAGTGAGGTCAGACTATTTATTTTCTTATTTCCCTCCTAAGTTTGGTTCCCTTCATGAAAGGCTTTTTGGAGCCCTGTTCTAAAAGTTATAGAAATGGTGGTAGTGTAGTGGTTGAGTGCTATGGCTGCTAACTAACAGTTTGGCAGTTCAAATCCACTAGGTGCTCCTTGGAAACTCAATGAGGCAATTCTATCTTGTCCTACAGGGTCTCTATTAGTCAGAACTGACTCAGTAGCAATAGGTTTGTTTGTTTTCAGCTTACCAAAAGTGATAGCTCCTATTACATGGCCCTCACCACATGAGTCTCATTTCTTGAATATCTTTTATGTGTTTGTTCTTTTGGGTCCCTCAGGCCTCACACAGATGACAGCATAGTGGTATTCTGGTGAATATTTAACAACTGAATTTCTAAAATGAAAATACATAAATATCCAAAAAATTAAAACCCATTGTTGTCAAGAAAATTGAGACTCATACTGACCCTATAGGACTGAATAGAATTCTCGTCTATGGTTTCCAAGAAACAGTTGATGGATTCCAACTGCCATACTTTTGGTTAGCAGTCAAACACTTAAACACTGTGCACCAGGGCTCTTCACATATATATACATTAGTTATAAATTTTGTTGACATAAAGGAAGTCTAGAACACAAGCTACAAATAATGAAAATACTACAATATGATCATTTCCTTTTGATAAATTGATTTTAATAGAGTGTTTTTGTTGGTTTTTGCTGAACTCTTCCAACTGACAAACAAGTGTAAATCTGTCATGAATTTTGATTGATATTTTCATTTATGCTAACATGTAACATGAAAGTGAAACAAGAAGATGAGCTTTGGGATATGTTTGTAAATAATGAGAGGGACTTGACTAATTGGATGATATTTTTTAAATATCGGAAGAATGTGTTGCCTTTTTGTTTAGTATTCACAATGCAATGGCTACTGACATGATAACACTTCTGAGTATAATCTACATTAACTCTCCATTACTTTTTTAAGTCTGTGCAATAAATAAAGCAGCAAATGAAGCCCTAAATTAGAACAGTTTTTTATTTCTATGGTATAAGTACTTTTACCATGGCTACTTTTCAAGCTGCCAAGATGATGTCATGGAATGTGGAGTTGATGTGCAATATCACATTATGTAGTAATTCCATCATGCAGTGACAATAGATATAAAGCTGAAGAGCATGTGTAACAGTAAACTGTAATAAGTAGGAAATGGTGATTTTTTTTTTATTTCCTAGCTTCTTTTTTTTTATTTTTAATTTTTATTTAACATAACTGAGTGAAAATGTACATTCACATGTAAATTTACATGCCCCTCTATATGCAGCTTCCACGGCTCTCCCTGTCCGGTGACTGCACACTATTCCTCTCTGCTCCATACATGTCTCATCCTCCCAACAGTCTCCTTTCCCCTCTTCTCCGTCCACTCCCCTTCCTCCAGCCAGAGGTCAGCAAGATGATATCCTATAGATGTATAGAACCATGAAGTGCTTCCAACATATGGAAGTCCATTCCATTCCTGTCCAAAGAGTGGACCTTTGTTATAATTTATGGGAACGGGCAGCATCAGGGCCGGGGGCCATGCTCTCAGGGGAACCCCAAAACCGCTGGACCATCAATTGAGGTCTTTTAGTGGAGATCTCATGATGCACCTCTTTTTATTCTTGCGTTGCCAGTGAGACTCCTCTCTGTGAGCTCGGTCATGGCTATCACTGGTGGTGGCCAGGCACCATCCGGTTCTTCCGGTCCCAGGTCGATACAGGCACCCACTCTTGTGGGTCTCTCTGTCTTCTCGGTTGTCTTTACCGCATGCCATTTTGGCCCTCGGTGAGCATCCGTTCCTGCTGAGTTGGGACCATTTGCTGTGTCCTCGGATGGCAGCTTGGCAGCTTTTAAGACCCCAGACGCCACTCACCAATGTGGGGTGCAGAGAGCTCTCTTAGCAAAACGCTAGTTGTGCCAATTGGCCTGGAATTCGCCTAAGAGCATGGTCCCCCACCCCCCGCCCCAGCTACTCTATCCTTGCAGTATTGGGTTAAGATGGAAGGAGTACTCACGTTATGCTGAAGTCCACTTAATGTTGTTCTTGTTCCTAATGTGTGCTGTCACCGCTTTCTCCCAACTAGATTTCTAGTAACTACCTAAACTAAACCCTCCCCCCCCGCCCTCCCTCCCTTCCTCCCCTCCCTTGCAGCTGTCGAAGAGTCTTTTCTTCTATATACAAGTCTGTTTTTGAGATCTTATCGTAGAGGTCTCATACAGTATTTGTCTTTTTGTCGCTGACTACTCTCACTCAACATAATGTCTTCCAGTTGAAACCAGGTTAGGAGATGTTTCCTGGAATCATCGTTATTCTTTATCATTGCGTAGTGCTCCATTGAGTATATATACCACAGTTTACCTATCCATTCTTCTATTGTTGGGCATCTGGGTTGATTCCACCCTTTTGCTATTGTGGACTGTGCTGCGATAAACATTCTGGTACATGTGTCCGTTGGTGTGAAAGGCCTTGAATCTGTAGGATATATTCCAAGTAGTGGAATTACTGGGTCAAATGGTATATCAATATCCATTTTTTTAAGGAAGCGCCAGATTGCCTTCCAAAGAGGCTGGACCATTTTGCAACCCCACCAACAGTGTAGGAGGGTTCCACTTTCTCCACAGCCTCTCCAGCATTTGTTGTTTTGTGTTTTCTGGATCATGGCCAATCTTGTTGGGGTGAGATGGTATCTCATTGTTGTCTTGATTTGAATTTCTTTAATAGCTAAAGATCGTGAACATGTCCGCATGTGTTTTTTGGCTGCCTGGATCTCCTCTTTAGTGAAGTATCTGGCCATCTCCTTTGCCCATCGCTTAATTGGATGGTTTATCTTCTTCTTATTGATATTTTGTAGTATCTTATAGATTATGGAGATCAGGCGTCAATCTGACATAGAGTTGCCAAATATTTTTTCCCACTCTGTGGGTGTTCTCTTAATTCTATTAATAAAGTCTTTGGATGAGCAAAAGTGTTTGATTCTTAATAGTTCCCATTTATCTACTTTCTCTTCTGTTGATTGAGGTTTCTTTGACAGATTTTGGAGTCTGTCCTCATTGTGTATTAAAACTTCCATTGTTGTTCCTACCTTTTCTTGGATGAGCTTTATCATTTTAGGTTTGATATTTAGGTCTTTTATCCAGTTGGAGTTGGTTTTTGTATAAGGTGTAAGATATGGAACTTGATTCAGTTTCTTGCACATGGATAACCAATTTTGCCAGCACCATTTGTTGAAGATACTGTTTTTACCCCAGTTTAATGTCTTAGGGCCTTTGTCGAATATCAACTGTTCATAGGCAGATGGTGTCATCTCTGGGGTCTCAATTCTGTTCCATTGATCAGTCTGTCTGTTCTTGTACCAGTACCAGGCTGTTTTGACCACTGTGGCAGTGTAGTATGTTCTAAGGTCGGGTAATGAGAGGCCTCCCAGTGTGTTCTTCTTCTTTAGTAGTACCTTACTTATCCGGGCCTTCTTCCCTTTCCAAACAAAATTGGTGATTTGTTTCTCCATCTCATTAAAAAATGATGCTGGAACTTGTATTGGGATTGCATTATATAAATAAATTGCTTTGGGTAAAATAGACATTTTCACAATGTTAAGTCTTCCTATCCATGAGCAGGGTAGGTTTTTCCATTTATCTAAGTATCTCTTAGTTTCTTGTAGTAAGGGCTTGTAGTTCTCTTTGTAAAGGTCTGTTGTTTCTCTGGTTAGATTAATTCCTAGGTACTTTATCTTCTTAGGGGCTATCACAAATGGTATAGATTTGATAATTTCCTCCTTAACAGTCTCGTTGTTGGTATAAAGGAATCCTACTGATTTACTTATGTTTATCTTATATCCTGAGACTTTGCTGAACTCTTCTATCAGTTTGAGTAACTTACTTATAGATTTCTTGGGGTTCTCTGCATATACAATCATATCATCTGCAAACAGGGAGATTTTAACTTCCTCTTTGCCGATGCAGATGCCCTTTATTTCTTCGTCTTGTCTAATTGCTCTGGCTAGAACTTCTAGCACAATGTTGAATAGGAGAGGTGACAGTGGGCATCCTTGTCTAGTTCCTGATCTCAGGGGAAAGTCTTTCAGTCTCTCTCCATTCAGGATGATGTGGGCAATTGGCTTTGTATAAATGGCCCTTATTATGTTGAGGAATTTGCCGTCTATGCCCATTTTGCTAAGAGTTTTTAGCATGAATGGGTGTTGGACTTTATCAAACGCCTTTTTGGCATCAATGGACAAAATCAGGTGATCTTTGTCTTTTGTGTTATTTATGTGGTTAATCACATTAATTGTTTTCCTGATGTTGAACCAGCCTTGCATCCCTGGTATGAATCCCACTTGATCATGATGGATTATTTTCTTGATATGTTGTTGTATTCTGTTGGCAAGAATTTTGTTGAAGATTTTTGCATCTAAGTTCATGAGTGATATCGGTCTGTAGTTCTCTGTCTTTGTTGGATCTTTCCCAGGCTTAGGTATCAGGGTTATGCTGGCTTCATAGAATGAGTTTGGGAGTACTTCATCCCTTTCTATACTGTGAAATAGTTTCAATAGTATTAGGGATAACTCTTCTCGAAATGCTTGGTAGAATTCTGCTGTGAAGCCATCTGGGCCCAGACTTTTTTGGGTTGGCAGTGTTTTGATGACCTTTTGAATCTCTACCTTTGTGATGGGTTTATTAAGTTGTTCTGCTTCACGTTGTGATAATTTGGGTAGGTGGTATGAGTCAAGAAATTTGTCCATTTCCCCTAGGTTTTCAAATTTGTTAGAGTACAGTCTTTCATAGTATTCTGTTATGATATTTTTTATTTCTGTTGCATCTGTGGTGACAACTCCCTTCTCATTTCTAATTTGGGTTATTTGTTTCCTTTCCTGCTTTTCTTTAGTAAGTTTAGCCAGTGGTTTATCAATTTTGTTGATCTTTTAAAAAAACCAGCTTTTGGTCTTTTCAATTTTTTTCAATTGTTTTTCTATTCTCTAATTCATTTAGCTCTGCTCTAATCTTTATGATCTCCTTTCTTCCGGTGCCCGAGGGGTTCCTCTGTTGTTCTCTTTCTACTTGTTCAAGCTGTAGAATTAGTTCCTTGATTTGGTTTCTTTCTTCCTTCCCGATGTGTGCATTTATGGAGATAAACAGACCTCTGAGCACTGCTTTGGCTGTATCCCATAGGTTCTGGTAGGAAGTGTTTTCCTTCTCGTTGGAATCCATGAATTTCTTTAATTGATCCCTGATTTCCTCTATAACCCATGTTTTTTTGAGCAAGATGTTGTTCAGTTTCCAAGAGTTCCACTTTCTATCTCTGTTTTTTCTGCTATTGATTTCAACTTTGATGGCTTTATGATCTGAGAAAATGCTTTGCAATAATTCAATGGTATGGATTTTGTTGAGCATTGCATTATGGCCTATCACGTGGTCAATTCTGGAGAATGTTCCATGTGCACTGGAGAAGAAGGTGTAGTTGTCTTCTCATGGGTGGAAAGTTCTGTATATATCAATGAGGTTTAGTTGGTTAATTGTGTCAATGAGGTCTTCTGTATCTTTACTGAGCTTTTTTCTAGATGATCTGTCTAGTAATGAGAGTGGAGTGTTAAAGTCTCCCACTATTATTGTGGAGTCATCTAACTCTCTTTTGAGAGTATTCAGTGTTTCTTTGACATATTTAGGTGCTCTGACATTAGGTGCATAAATGTTTAATATAGTTAAGTCTTGGTTGTGTACTGAACCTTTCAGCAATAAATAGTGTCCATCTTTGTCCACGGTGGTGGATTTGGCATTAAAGTTGATTTTGTCTGAGATTAGAATTGCCACCCCTGCTCTTCTTTGTTCATTGTTAGCTTGATATGTATTCTTCCATCCTTTAATTTTCAGTTTGTTCCTGTCTTTAGGTCTCAAGTGAGTTTCTTGTAGACAACATATGGATGGGTCGTGTCTTTTGATCCAAGATGACACTCGGTGTCTCTTTACTGGAGCATTCAGTTCATTCACATTCAATGTAATTATTGATAGGTATGTGTTCACTGCTGCCATTGTGATATGTTTATTTTTATGTTGATGTTTTCTCTGTTGTTCTTATTAGGCTGTTCTGAGACACTCTTTTTTGTGAGTTGATTTTTCACCTTTTTCAGAGCTGGTTTTATAGTTGTTGATACTCGTGTGTTAGGGAAATGGTGATTTTTGAGTATTTACTTTAACTATTTTAATAGATTAAATTTACATAACAATTTTTAATAGCAGCTGTGTTTAGCAGCTGACTTGCATAATTTCTGAAATTTTAACTGTGAGTTCTCTTGAGTCATAACAAGCCTACTCCAACACTCCATTTACTCAGAACTCTGCTGTTACATATTCCAGGGTATAGTGGTATACCTTCCACTTCGTGTCAGTACTTGTAATTAAATATTTCCTTAGTCAAACTTGGAAAGCCTGATAGGTAGTGATTGAGAGTTGTGGCTTCTAGTCAAAAGATAAGCAGTTCAAGTCCACCAGGAACTTCTTGGAAACTCTATGAAATAGTTTTACTCTGTCCTGTAGGATCACTATGAGTTGGAGTTGACTCCACATCAGCAGGTTTGGGTTTTTACTTTTTTGGTTTAATCAGACTGTCCTCAAATTATCTGGTATGAATGTTCTATTTTTTACAAGAGTCCTTGTTGATAAAAGGATGTAGATACTTAACTTTACAAATTTGAAGAATAGCTCCCAGGAGTAGATAGAAAAGAGGAGGAATGAAGTCCAGGCCATCTCAGATAAAGATTAAGAAGAGACAGTAGAGGAGGCTGATCAATAATACCCTTTGAGGCTGAAAAAAACAGAAAAAATAAAAAGGAGAATGCAGTGTCTTGGAAACAAAGAAGTGTTTTAAGAAGGAAGTAATGACCAACTCTTCAACTGCTAAGAGGTCAAATCACAGGAAGACTGGTAACTGATCACTGCCTTTGGCGATAGAGGTTGTTAGTGACTTTGGCCAGTGAAATTTTGGTGTAGTGGTAGGCATGAAAGTCTTCTTACAGTGAGCTAAAGAGAGAGTCAAAAGTAATTTACTAGTGATGGCAAGTACAGAAAACTTCTATGAAGTTTTGCTATTAAGGGGAGTAAAAAAAGAGGCTTTATTTTTAGCTGAGGATATAGAACTGGATATCTACCTTAGCAGGAAGGAAGACAGAATATATGGCGACAAATATAGGTAAACTGGTATAGATAACTGTTGGAAGATGATGTAATTCTGTTTTGTCAGGTAAGTATTTAATAATGTCATTAGCTGAGTGAAAAAATAAGGGAAAGTTTGAGGTGTGAGGAGATGTGAAATCATTTTTATTGGTTTAAACTTTGATTTGCTTCAATAAGGAAGATCAAACTGAACAATAAAATGTAGTAAGATTTATAGGAAAATATAGGAAAAATAAAACCTCTCTATGCTCAAGGCCTTGTGCAGTCCTTGGCACAAATTAGGAGATTCATTTGTTTGCTCACAAATACTTATAAGCACTTAGAGCAGGAGGTGACAAACATTTTGTAAAAGTGTGATAGTATGCATTTTACAGTTATGAACCAGGTGGTCTCTGTTGCAACTACTCAGAACTACTCAGTTCTATCAGTGGAGCACAAAACAAATTATAGACAAGTCATAAATGAATGGACTAGGCTGTATTCCAATAAAAATTTATGTACAAAAGCAGCAGCAGACTGAATTTGTCTGAGTGGCTGTAGGTGGCCAAACTCCATGTCAGAGATTGAATGGTGCAATGAAAAGAAAAAGAGAAAAGTAGCACAGAAAGTGATGCGGATTGTTAGAATGAAAGATTCCAGTTTTGATTTCTATGGATAGTAGCCAAGCCAAGTAGTAGGTAACATCTAAGTTAAAAAAGATAACTTAAATAAAGACTAGGAAAAGCTTAAGGATCAAGCCATGCAGATGAGTATTCTAAGAGGAGACCTCATGTGTAAAAGTTCTGAAGCAGGAGTGTACCTGGTATGTTTGTGAAATGGCAAGACAGCTCAGCAAAATGACTAAAGAGTAATACTAAGATTGGGAATTAGATGGGGCCAGAATAATTTAGAGCCTCGTAGATTAATGCAAAGATTTGCAATGATATGGAATATTATTGGAAAGTTTTGAGCAAAGGAGTGACATGATTTTGCTTGTTTTTTAAAGGATGACCTGAGCTGCATTTAGAAAGAGTAGAGGTAGGCAAGACTGCAGTCTTGTCTTATACAATAATTTTTGAATCAATAAAGAAGAAATAGATGAACAAAAGATCAATGTGGGAATTGTTAGAGGAGATAGTGGAAACTGCAAACAGTTTTATAACAAGAGCAAAATTGTGGCTAGAACCTTAGAGAATAACCAGATGAGTGATAAAGAAATAGTGAAGAAGACATGAAAAGAGTAATCAGTGAGATATATGTTTGGTATTTACTGTGTTTTTCATGTCCTTAGAGAAAGTGAAAGATGAAAGACTGATGACAAAGTTTTTCCAAGGGAGAAAAATTAAACAAATTTGTAAATAAAGAGAAGGAAAAAGAAGGGTAGCTTGAATGGAAAGCAGAAGATATCAAAGGAGGTAACATTTTTCTACAACTTGCTGCTAATGAGTAAGCCAGCCACTTAATTTCGTTGTCAGTACAATGCTTATTTCATTCATTCATTCATTCACCTTTGCTGGCCATTGACTATTTGCTAGACCCTTGGCTAGAAAGCAATCTCTTCACTACGTAGAGCCTGATGCCTTCTACTGGAAGCCAGTAACAACACAGACAGCAAATATCATCTAGAAGGAATTCTAAAAGGCTTTTTAAGGAGATTGAGGAATCAATACACGTGTGTAACTAGTAAAAATAAGAGTTAAGTGAATAAATTTCACTGGCTTCTTGTATTTTTAATGTACTTCATCTTTGAGAGCCGTAGTTTATCCAAATATTAACCAAGAAGTTTGTAGGGTAAAAAAGAAAAAGTCGGAATAATAAAGCTAAAAAGTCAAGAGCAGAAGTGAAACACTGAGTCACGTAGTAATGTTCATTATAGCAGAAGAAATGAAGTTCAGGTTATATAATATCTCAGTTCTATTTATCTATTATTTTATTTTCTAGAAAGTACCTTACAAATATACATATAAGGAACTGACTTTTTAATAGGCATTAAGTATGTTTTAATGTTCTTTGCTTTCAAACCTCTAAATACAGTTCTCTTATTAGTTGTCTAAATGTATGCTGACCTATGTGACCTTCTACCATAATTTATCTATGATTTTTTCAAGTCAGTAGTTCCAGGTTTCAAATTTTTCCTTTGTAATGTACAGTTAAATATTTGAACTCTAATGTTGGCTAAACTCTTTGGATGCTGAGCTTGTAACCTTGAACCTCCTATAAAATGGGAAAAACCTTTAAACAGCCAAAAAAACAAAGCTCTTGACTTTCTAAATATAACATTTGTTTGACTCCTTGACTTAGTTGTGAACTCTGTTGTTTTTCCTTGACTGGTTTGCCATTATCATCTAATGTTAACCTTTTCACTGCTTAGTTGAAGATCGTGCTTCAATGGATTAAAAAACAAAATTGCATTCCTTCTGATTAAATGTTTAGAAGTCTCTAGTATGTCTTAGAAAAGACAAAAACATGTTCATGTTAATTCTCTTAAATTATCATTGAGGATAATGGATCTTTACCTGTTGGAACTTCCTTTTCAGTCTGTCTGGCAATAAATTCAATATGTTCCTTAAATTCCAACTTTAGTTTTATCTCATTAGTCTTCATTTTTGTTTTTCAGTCTTTCAAATATGTTTTTCATTCTGAATGTGGCTTTTAAAAATTAAAAAGTCACACATACTTTTTACAGTAGTGTCAAACAGTATCCAATTGTATAAAATTAAAAATGGAAGCTCTTTGTCACTTTTCTTAATCCCAAACTACTTCCTAGACATAGTTGTTACATGGAGTTTGATAATGGAATGAGGAACATGATTGTAGGTTGTTTTTTCTTTAGGTAGATATACACACTCACATACACTCTACTGCTTGTATTTTTAAATAATTACTGTATCATGCCTGGCAAAAAATAAGCATATTTTAAATGAATGAATGTACTCACGAACTAAAAATTAACTGTCATATGTTTCATGGGAAATATTCAAATTTTAATAATACATCTACAATATGAGAAACATTTATTTTCTTTTCTTTTTTATTACAATGACTTAGTGAAATGTCTTTTTAAACTTTTAGAAAAATATTTTAACATCCACATAAAAATTAGTTCAAACAGTGACAACTGATAATTTGTATTATTTTGTATGTTTTCAAAAAGATTGCTGTTAGATACTTTATCCAGAATATTTATAAACCATTGAAGTGAATTGAAAATGTAAATGAAGAAGTACAGCAGTAAAAGAAGAGAGGTACAGATAATGATTTCATTAAATCATGTTAACATTTTTAACATGTCATTTACTCTTCTTCTAAATACACCATTCTGACATATAATTTTGAACATAGATTCAGTGTACTCTGTTGCAGTACTTTATACAAAGACACATGAAAATAATGTGTACCACTGTGCTCTTGCTAGTTATGAACAAATTACATCCATTTGGCTTATAACATATACACAGTATCTCTTTAGGATTTATTCTGTATATATCAAAACATTAATTTTGAAATGGTAAGCTTCTGTAAGTGCCTGGTGAATTTATAATGTACAGAGTACCTTGTAACCAAATATATATTGAGTTCCCAGCATCATTGGTGTTTCCAATTTCAGTAACTGTAATATTATCACCTTTGGACTTTAATGGCATCTTTCATCCGTGGATCTTAAAGGACTTTACAAACATTAATTCACACAACAGTCTTGTGAGGTACAGAAATATCATTAACCCCATATTACAGATGAGGAAACAAGCACAGGAAGGTTAATAATATGTGCACCACTTTCTACTTGTACAATGCCTTTGATTCAGGAATCTCAAAGTACGCTGGAGACTTTATGATGCTAGTATAGAAAAATAGAACTAATACAGACAACTTGTTACATTTATTCATTAACTGATGACAGACTTTTACCATGTAGCATGTAACTTCTAGATATTTCAGCCCTAGTATAGATTAATAATATAATATTGAATTTTATTAAAATAACTTTCAATTGTAGTTGGACATTTTTAATTCAAATTTACCTTAATTTCCTCTTTAGTTTGTAGGCATGAATCAATGCTAATGCTACACAGCAACAGACTTTATAAAATTGTGTATTACATTAAAAAATGATAAAATAACACCTTAAAATTAAATGAATACACAATGACATGACAGGTAGGTTTGTTGTTGTATGCCTTTTAGGTATTAGTAGTAAGTCATTTATATTACAAGCAGTGAGTAAACAGCAATTTGATTTTCACTACTTATTTTATAGTTTTTTCCCTTTGTTACTTTTTTCCTAAGCCAGTTTCAACACGTTTTGTTTCTACTATGTAGAGTACAGTATTCAATACTCACATATTTGCACTAATCTCAACGATTAAAGAGACAAGAAGCCTCAGTTTGAGTCACTCACTGCCAGAAATTTCTATATACCTGAACTCGCTTCTTAAAAATGTCAGAGTTCAGGTTTCTAGTCAATCTTCATATACTTTTTTCTTTCTTGTTCTTTCCCACTGTTTAAATTTACAGGTTGTTCTCAAGAGACTGTTTAGTATTATGTCCTTACCCTTTATATGACTTCTTAGAAAGAAAGCTTATAGTTTTTATGTCTTAATGACCTGAAGGTACTTTGGTATACAAGATCTACTGACTAAAAGAGGTTAGAGTCTGGTGGTGAAGACATGGACTGAGAAATTGTAATTGTATTAGTTATGTGACCATGCAAAATCTTTTTAAACAGATATATGAATAGTTAACCTGAAGGCTAGTAGCACAATTGTCACTGTACAAAGAAAAATTTAAACTGTAAAGTCTATTGTGGCAGCAGTTTGAGGGAAAAGAAAATATCATGAATACCTGACTACATCCTTGAAGTAGAAAACCAACTGGATTGGAGACCTGTAATTATTTACACAGGACAGGTTCTGGGGCTATGGCAAAAGTAATTTGACATTTCTTGGAAGTACTCGCAATTGGCATGTAAGGAAGTGAGCTGGGATCCTGCATCGAAATGGAGATAAATAACAGCAAAAAACAAGCTGATAAAAGACAAAAATGAACAACAAAGACACAAGGGAAAAAGAGCCCAGAAGACAGAAGGACACATGTGAATCGGTGATTATATCAACATGTGACCAGAAGAACCAGATGGTGCCTGGCCACCAGCAAAGACAACCTTGATGGGGTACACAATGTTGAGTCCCAGGGGCAACATGATAAAAAGAATGGTGCACCTCAAGAGCTCTACTAAGAGACCTCAGTTACCACAATTGATGGTCCAGAGGCCTGGGGGGCATAGCCCCTAGACCTGTGGCTGCCCCTGACCAGAAAACATTACTGAGGTCAACTCTTTGGACAGGAGTGGACTGGACTCAGGGACAAAATGTGACCATGTGGTGTGCATACATTATGGTTCTATGCATCTATAGGATGCTGTCCTACTGGCTTCTTACTAGAAGGGAGAGGAGAGGGTGGAAAGGAGGGGACAGGAGATTGTTTAGAGGATATTACATATATAGAACAAAAAGAAGGAGTGTGCTATTACTGGGCAGGGAGAGCAGAAGGATCTGCAGATAGGCAGACATGCAAATTTAATTTGGGTTGTATACTTTCACTTAATCACAATAAAATAATAATAAATAAAATTTAAAAAAGAGAAAAACATTTTCCTGCCTTTTTTTTTTCATTATCCATGCATTCACATGTGTATCTCTTCTGCTGGTATGCTTACTTCTTAGGGCTGTACCCTCTTCTTCCTCTTCAGTGCTTTTGGTCATCTCCTCTCTAAATCTGGGAACTCTGGGTGCAAAGTGGGTAAGTGCTATGTCTGTTAACCTAAAGGTCGGCAGTTCAAATTTGACAGGCTGTCCTTGGAAACTTTGTGGGGCAGTTCTACTCTGATCTGTAGGGTCACTGTGAATTGGAATTGACTCAGTGGCAGTAGCTTTTCTCTAAATGTTGACTTTCAGAAATAATTATGATGTTAATCAGTCAATCTTGACTTTCATTTTTTCTTTCTTCAACCTCATCTAGCTGACACCTGTTACCCACAAACACCCAACTTTTTTATTTTTTTATTGGCTTACCTTCATCACTGAAAGAGGAAAGGATTGTCATTGAAGAAGGAATGGAGCTTCTAAAGATGAGAATGTGAACCCCAAAGCAATTTTGGCTTATGTCAGAACACTTGACCTTCAGTTGGGCACAAGTGTACTTGTGATATGTAGGTACATAAGAGTGTTGCACTCAAGAACATCTCTTTTGTCATATCCTAGATTTTAATAGATGGGAGCAGGGATCTTAAATGCTATGCTTAATCTCAATGAATCAAGTAGAAAACTGTATTTGTTTTTAAGGACAGCTCTTCAGTATTGGCCCAATATCATCAGTATTTTGAGCTGCTTCTAATGTGATAGAAGTTAAGCCCTGTTCGGCCTTATGGGAATTTTTAGACATGTTAAGTAGGCAAAAAGAAGACTGATGAACAGGACCAAACTCATGCAGTCAGAGGGATGGAAATGGAAGCAAATTCAGTTTGGAACAATAACAACAAATGGGACGCTACCCCCCAAACATGGGTAAGCGTGCAGGCTTTAAAATCAGACAGACCTGGGTCAGTATCTCACTACAACTGCTCACGCGTACGTGTCCAGTACAAGTTTCTTAAATTCAGTTTCCTCATCCTTAAAATAGGGCAAGATTACCTACTTTATATGGTTGTTTAAAAAACAAAATAAAACCTATTGTTGTCAAATTGATTCTAGCTCATGATAACCCCATGCCTGACAGAGCAGAACTGTTTGGATTGTTAGGATTTATTCCCAACAATGCAAACATTTCTGAATGTGTGGTTGCCGAGTGATGGAAAACAGGCTATGCATCGAGTGGTGGCTGACTGGATTGGTTGTTAGCCGCAAGCTGGTAGGGCAGCTAGGTTTTTAGGGATATCCCTTCCTTCTGGGTCATACTGGCTCTGGTCCAGAGGAGTGTGTCATATGTTAATCAGGGTTAGGTTGATTGTCAAATGGGAATGGAGACTGTATGTTGCCACTCAGGTCTGCTGTTACAGACATCAGCAACTGCAAGGTAGGTGTTGTAGCAACCTGTCTTACGTCTAAGGATCAGCGTGGGGAAATGCACTAGTGAATGTGTGCATGAGCTACTCGGGGTTTTTCAGCTCAGGTTTTCAATATCTTTGTCTTAATTACTTTGACCGGAAAGCAGGAAGGGTTGTGGTCAAGGTTTCTTTGATAGATATGTTTCAAGGGGTCATTATAGGGTGTTATGGTTCTAGTTCCATACATACTGTTCTATAGGGGTTTCTTGGTTGTAAGCTTTATAGAAGCACATTGCCAGACTTCTCTTCTGTGGTGCCTTTGGGTGGGCTGAAACCACTAACTTTTAGGTTAGTAGTAGAGTTCAAACCATTTGAGCCACCAGAGAGCCTGTGTAATTGTTTAACCAGAAAAGTAAAAAAGCAAAATTAAAGAAAAACCATTGCCACTGAGTAGGTTCTGACACTTGACAACCCCATCTGTTACAGAGTAGAACTGTTCCATGGCTGTAATCTTTATGCAAGCAGTTTGCCATGCTTTTCTTCCATGGTACTCTTGGGTGGGTTTGAGTGGGTAACCTTTGAGCTAGTAGCCAAGGGGAAACTATTTGCCCTGAGTTACTCAGGGACCTTTATGATTTAAACAAACCAAACCCATTGCTCTTGAGTCCATTCTGATTCATAGCGCTCCCCCTCCCCAGAGTTTCCAAGGCTATAAATCTCTATAGAAGTAGACTTGCCACGTCTTTTTCTCATCAAGCCACTGGTGGTTTCCAACTGCCAGCTTTTGGTTAGCAGTCCAGTGCTTTAAACACTGTGCCACCAGTGCGTCTTTCTTGATTAGAAGCTTTTATTTAGGTGCATGCAATGAGTAGACTCCAAGTAAGTTATCATTTATGTATGTGAAACCATTACAACGGGAATATAAAAATACCCAAGCCATTCCTCTTGTCACACAAGGTGGTGTAGTGGTTAAGAGCTACAACTACTAACCAAAAGTTTGGCAGTTGAAATTCACCAGGTGCTCCTTGGAAACCCCATGGGGCAGATCTACTGTGTCCTGTAGGGTTACACTGAGACAGAAGCAACTCAATGGCAATGGGTTGGGGTACTCAGCTCACCAGCAGAAAGCAAATTACTGAAAATAGTCTTCGCTCTCTCTTTCTCTCTCCTATATTAGCATTATATTAGTGCATGTGAGTTTACAACTGATTCACTTTCTTTAGAAGCATTGTAAAGAACCCTGGTATTTTATATTTTAATCATCTTTTAATATGTCTTAGTTTTCGTCAAATGTAAGTGACTTACCCAAGGTCACACAGCTAGTGACTGGTTAAATAGAGAACAGAGCATAGTTCTTATGACTTTTAATCAAGGGCCTTACCTAGTGGATTACACAACTTTTAAATACATTTAAAAGCCTTATCATTCCCCAAGTTTGAGAAAAACCTCACTAATATCATTAGAACATACCAGGTCTCCTTTTCCATATTCATTTTATGTACACTGATCAGCTCATTCTTTTCAAATGCCAGGGATGTATTGCTCTCTGGAGGAACTTCAGTACCCAGCAGTCTTTAATGTAAAAGGCAAACCTTTCCACTAATGAGCAGTTTGTCTAGTGTTCTTAACCTTATCAGCAGCTCCTCAAGTGATAAAAGCTTAACTATTATGCACCGAAAGGTGTTGATAATTCTCAATCTTCGTGCAGAAAATGGCTCTTTGTCACTTCTTAGAATCTACTCTTAAACTTAGCAGACTGCTTACAAATTACCTTTCCTGTTCTGCAAAGCAGTCAGCTGGAAGTATTGGTGGGCCGGCAGCAGGTGGAGCCTACTTTTATCAGAACAAGAATGATACCTGCTGCTTAGTAGAAAAAGAGCCATCTGCAGTTTAATGATGTAGACCTATCCCGGGAAATGGACTGGATTCAGAGACAAAATAAAGAAAAGAAGCAGGAGGAAAATAACAAAACGAAACAAAAACCAGCAAAGATGAGATTGAGTATTAAAGACTGTACAAATATATAGAATTGGAGTCTGGAGGGGGCTTTACTAACTTGTACATTAGTGCATAGTGACTAGAAATATTTCTTTCCTTCAGTACTCAGAATCCCTGACCACACTGGGTCCTAAAAAGTGGGCCCACAGCTCATGGGACCTTTCCTCTACCAGCGTGACGGAATGAAGAATGCAGGACAACATTGTCTCCGTGTTGCTGCAAAAGAAACAATAAAAGCTTGATCAGCTGAATGCTTAAATATGGCTGAATGTTTGATGAGATGAAGATGTAATTTTGTCTATGCTCCCTACGGATCTGGATTAAATATGACTACAGGGCCTAATCAAATAGCTAGTCACTGAACAACGGTCCCAACTGCATTTTTCATTCTAGGCATGCCTTTCTCCCTCCTCCCCTCCTCCAAGTACATTACTTATTCACTGGTTTGTCAGCAGTGTGCATTATTAGCGCTTGAGAGATAAAACTTTAAGTGTTGCTCCCAATTAGCACAACAGTGACCACGCACCATGCTCTGTGCTTAATGCCTGCTCTCGGAGAGGAGCTGGTTTTGAAGGTCTGAGGTGGAGGAGAAAAAAAGGAAACAGCTTAAGCATTCATTCTGAGTGGAGAGACAGCTCCTATTAACATTTAACGGCGTTTGTGCAACTCGGTGCCGAGGTTATGATGCAAATGAGGAGGAATTAAAAGTGGCCAGGGGTTTGTCATTGATGGATTGCAGTCTGGCGGTGTTCACACTTCTGCCGTGTCCATCAGAAGCGATTACTGTGTAATTAAACCTTATTTCTCTACTCTTCAGTGCATAGTTACTTGGTGAATGTAACCATCATCTAAAAAAGCTACCAAAATGCTTTAGCATTTAGTCTAGCAGTCATTTCCCTAGCTTGTGTCAGATATAACCATCAGACGGTGCAAAAGAACTGTCACTTTTAATAAGAGGCAAAAAATTAAATGAAACAGTATGCTTATTACAGGAAAATTAGGCGTTCAAGTGGTAGAGTCCTTTTCTGCTATTTGCATAATTTATTCTTTTTTGTCCCTCACACCAGAAGCTTCAGGCAATTTTCTTCACATTTAAATAGATCGCACATTTAAGGCTACTTAAGGAAAATTATCACTTTGCATATTTTAATTGTTGTAAAGAAAGTGAATAGAAGAGGTCTGCAGCTTGGACTCTTGAGTCGGTCAGATGCTCAACTGTCTGATTCTGGAGCTCCCCACTGCTGCACTAGAGATAACCCGGCAGTTCACAGCCGTCCACTTGCATTTCATCAGCATGCAAATGCAGCTCCAAGCACTACAATAAGTGGATCTTTGATATTTACAAACTAGCCACTAATAACTAAAACGTAATTTGTTTGACATACTTTCGATTCTCTTATCGCTCTGCCTTTTTGTTTTTCTGTTCTTTGTAAGAGCTAAACTTGATAAGTCCTTTAGGTTTAGAAAAACTAAGAGGCAGTCCGCTCAAACCAGAGAATATTCTACAGGTTCTGGAGATATGATTTGTTGGAAATATCGTGTCAGTCCGTTTATTTTAGCAAGGCAATCAATATTTTATTTTGAGTTCTTTTGTTTAATTTGAACTCACTGCTAACCAAATGAAAAATTCAAATTAGAATGGTGGTTAAAAAAAAAAAAAACACAACAAAAAACTCATTACTCCAGAATTATTATATCAGAACATAGTGTTTCCAATGAATGATTCCGTTACCTAGGGAAGAATGTAACATTTCACTATACTTGCATCGTAATTCAAAGGATGAGAGCAACAGTATAGAACATTGCAGAGTGGTCAATGGGCTAATGCCTGTACAAACTGTTAATTCTGAAACCAGCAAAAAGTTTAAAGGAGATTCCAGTGAAAACTTTGATCAAAACATATCTGGCTAAGTTTTCAACTTTAATGGGTTAAAAACTCTCAGTGGTATAATTTATTTAGTTTTCATTACTAATTAAAAAAAAAAATTCCAAAGAGACAGAAAAGTGAAGTCTTTATTTTGACAAGACAGCAATGCTCTATATTAAGATGTGAATTTGATTAACTCAGCAACACTTTTGTTTAATTGCAAACAATTATATGTTCCCTTTGGCTACTGGTCATTTTCATTTACAATGCCATTGTCCTCCTTAAGTGCAAACGCTAAACACTAATGAATGTCTGAGGGACTGCAGTTAGCACACACTTGTAGACACTAAGCAAACATTTGTCTTTAAAAGTAAGTGCAGTAGGTCTTAGTTTACAAAAACTATCAGTCTATAGCAAAGTAATATAAAACAGCACATTATAGAGACAGAGAAAAGGTCAGAGTAAGATATGAACTTATAATTTGGGAAAAAACATTATCTTTTTGACTTGATAGGACTTTCAGCATGATCTTTATGCTTTGGATTCTGAAATCTAGTACAGCATTATTTTAAACTGCAAAAGGATTTTCCTTTTTTTTTTTTTTTACCTTTGAAACAATGATAGTATGTCATGATTTTTTCAAAGGTGTGTATGACTTTTTTGCTTATTATTTCTCTTACAGTACTTAATGGGATAAGTAAATCTTGAAAACAGCAGAGAATTTTTAGAATGTTTTTAACAATTTTAAAGGGGAATATAAAGCTAAAATCACATCTGACTAGCACATTGAGTGGGAAATGAAAGAAGTTATTTTTAGGAACACTCTGCATAACTAAGCCCTTTGCTAAATCAGTTGAGTGAAAATTTCTCATTTTGATTTTTTCCTTTTTCTCACTTTTGGAGGTGAGTTTCAACCTGTTGCTGTCCAAGAAAACATATTTAAAAGAGGAATTGCAAATATTTTTGACTCCACTGATCATTCATGCTCCCCCAACTACAAAAACGACAGTAGCCAGTAACAGGTGACCTCTAAACATTGCTGAATATGTCAGAGATCAAATGCAGTAATACAGATTTCTGAACATAGTCCCCCCGACCTCCCCCCCCCTTTTTTTTTACTTTTTAACATAGAATTGCTTTTTGTGGTTGGAAATGGAAGATCTGTATTTTAGATAATGCATTGGAGGTAGAAATAAAGTGTTACCTCCTTATGATGCAATTTATGCCTTTAATAGCACTTTATAATGAGGGATGGCACAATGTGAGATGAAGATGAAAGGGAAATTGAAAAGTGTATTTCTTCTGAGAAGTTGTCAAGGATTCGTTTATGTTCATAATACTCTTTTTGTTTTTTAAAGTTTGCTTCCTTCTGGATAATGGGGGATAATAATAATGTACCTAAGTCTTGGGTTCTAGGATGAGGGTTAATTGCAAATAAAGTTGGCACTGTATCCTGCATGGTATAACCAGTAAATGTAGACTGTTATTAGTAAAGAAAAATAAAAATAAAAACCTGACTAAAGTTGTCAGTCTGATAGGTCAAAACTGGAATCCAGAAAGTTCTGACACCTAATATATTATGTTATGCCACTCTTAACTTTTAAGGACGACTGTCGGATCCAACTTGACGGCACTTGACTATCATAGACTTGACGGCAATGGGCTTGGCTTCGTATTTTTCTATCACGGCTTCTGAACACTGCCTATCTTGACACGTGGGTCAGATGGAACTTTAGGCAGTATAATGTAATGATAAAGAATGTGGCCATTTGAGTGAGTAAAAACTAAGTTAAAATTCTGGTTCCACTTTTACTGTCTGTTTCATTTTGGCTGGCTTGGCTTCATTTTGAATAAATTACCCAATTTGCTAAGTCCAAGTTTTTTTCTCTGAAAAATGAAGATCTGTCTCACAGGGCTTTTGAAAAGATTCCAGATAAATAAAACACTTAGCACTGAGCTAAGTTCATTACCTGAAGGGGTCATTGTTATCACTGTTATAACTATGGCATAGCATCTTCACCTTTTTATATAGATATCTATGATGATGTATAGTGTACACTTTGCCTTAGTAATATCTTTCCTTATTAAGAATAATGAATTATGATAGAAAGTTATACAGTTGCTTTAATAATGTAAACTCAAATTCATCACTTCTTGATATAGCTAGGAGGTTCTTAAATATGTATTTGTGTAGTATACTTCATGTTTTCAAACATGAAACCTATGGTTTTATTAGATTCTAAACAATTTTTTGTCCTAGCAGTAGGCATTGTGTCGTAAATAGCATTGCCTCTTTTTTTTTTTTAACTAGTTTGCTAATTTTAATTTGGCATTTTTCTAAAAATAATTGGCTTTTCGTTTATTGAGACTGAATATCTGTGAACAATTAACACTTAGTCTTAATATTTTTTTTTTGGTTTGGTTATACCATGGCCTTCACATATACAGAATTAGGTTAGCTTGGAAGAATTGGTAGAAATTATTGTCTAAGGCTCATGATAGCTGCCTGGTGAGTTCTGTGTCTTATGCTATTTACAGAGCTGTGTAGATGAAATGTGTTAGAATGAGTAAATAACCCTAATGAAGATATTTGTTTACTAGATTTACCATCCCAAAGACCTTCAATTTTATTTAAATGTCACAATAATATGATTAGCTCTTTACATTTTCTAGATTCGAGAGACTAGCATGGAAAATTCCAAACCCAACTGCATCTACACAAGCGTATTTAATTATAGCTGCTTCCTCTTTTTTAACTGTAGTCTCTGTAGTGTCCCTATAAGTCAGAATCAACTCCGTGGCAGTAGGTTTGGTTTGGTTGTTTGTCATCACAAAAAGTGATGTCATTTGTGTTGTTATTCTGAAGACATGAAACAATTTTGTGACTTATGTATTAGGGAAAATAAAGGTATTGGACCAATTATTTGATAATAAAAATATTTACATAATGATGAAACTCATTTAGTTCATGTATTTTCTTTCGGGTCTTCTTCACACTCTTTCAACTTTGAAGTTTGAAAAGTTAAAGATAACAACGAACATAAGTAAAATATAAAATGGGAGAAATGTGATGAATATACCTCCCAGAATTGTTATCAATGGTATTTATAATGGGTCAATTAGGATTTTAGTCAGTATACAATTAACTCATCCAACCTTTAAAAAAAATTCATATCTAAAATTTTATTAATTCTGCCCTTAAGAAACTCTTCAATGATCATCCAACCGTATTTATCATAGGTGAACTAACATTCTATAAGAAAAGAAGTAGTACAGATTTAGATTCTCCAGCTTTACAAACCATGTGAAATCATGTAATTAAGTGGTTCAGCTTTTGGTCAGGAAAGCAACAAAGTTCTAAGTGATAATATAAATGTCTCAGGAAAAGGTTAGATTCCAGTGGTGAGGAAAGACAAGTGTGTCACTTTGGCTGTTGACTTTCTCTTATAATAAAAACTTAACTACTATAGCAATGTATTGATTTATTAATAATGCAGGCTCCATTTTCAGTTAATTATTTAACTTGCCTACCCTGGTGGCATAGTAGGTAAGTGGTCTGCTACCCAAAAGGTTGGCAGTTCAAATCCACCAGGCACTCCTTGGAAACTATTGGGCAGTTGTGCTCTGACCTAGAGCGTCACCATGAGTTGGGATCAACTCGACAGCAGTGTTTTTTTTTTTTTTTTTTTTGGTTATACTGTAGTCTTCAGAAATACAGCAGAAATAGGTTAGCTTGTAAGAATTGGTAGAAATTATTATCTAAAGCTCATGATAGCTGCCTGGTAAGTTCTGTGTCTTAGCACTGTTTACAGAGCTGTGTAGATGAAATGTGTTAGAATGGGTAAATATTTGGTTGTCCAATTTGACTTGTACATAGATGAAGCCTTAAATCTTTTTCCTGGCATTATTAGAATAACTTGGCTAACCATCAAGTAACACACTTATATAATAAGGCATTTAACACAAAATAAATGTAAATGTTATCATTTGGGTATTTTATTCATTACACCATATTTCCAAATAATTTTTTTTTCTATTCACTAATTTTCGCTAAAAATGGAGTAATATTGAAGGAAGGGTGAGCGGCAAAAAGAGGATCTAAAACATATATATATCATCTCAGTTTATCACATCAGTTACTTCTTTTCATTTTTATGACACCAACATTTATTAAAGATGTTTATATCAAATTGCCCTCCGTGCGCAGTCCATTGGAACTGAAAGCTCTGTGCTTACGTAGTTGTTTAGGGTTAAGAAGATATTCTTAATAATGATTTGAAAGTAGTTGAAATGATATTGTCAATTCTGTGTCTCTTTAATTTCTAGATGGTAGTTAAAGCACTTTTACTCACTGAGAGAAGGACCAAGATGATGACTCAGTTCCAGATGTTTTCTTGAATTTCCTGTAGAACTGGAGTTCTTTTGTGGGATAAAAACATTTCTACCCTGTGATGGATAAGGTTGTGTATCAACTTGGCAGGGCCATGATCTCAGTGGTTTGGCAGTTATGTAATAGTGTAGATTGGTAGTTATGTAATGGTGTAATCATCCTCCATCTTTGGCCATTGAAATAGTCATCCCTTCCCTCCAATTCTGTGATCTACTGTAAGCAGTCATTCACTTAAAAAGGGAGATTTCTTGGGGGTGTAGCCTGCTTCCAGTATCTGTGATGTTCTGGTAAAGTCCCAGAACATCTTTGGGTTCTTGCATCTTTGGTTCTTGCATCTTTGGGTCTTGGGATATAAACCATCAGCTTGCCATGTGACCTGCTCATTCTGAGATTCACTAGTTTCCACAGCCTTGGGGGCCAGCAACCTGTCAGCTGATCTGTCAATTTGGATTTGTCAGCTCTGCTGTCACATGTGTCAGGAGAATACTCCAGTCTGATGCCTGACTGATGGATTTGAGACCTGTCAGCTTTCACAATGATGTGAGTCATTTTTTGTGTTAAATCTCTTTATATGTATGTATGTGTATATATATGTACCATAACCTGTTGTTGTCAAATTGATTCTAATTTACAGCAAACCTATAAGACAGAGTAGAACTGCCCCATAGGGTTTCACAGGGTTTCCAGTGAATGGTTGGTAGGTTCAAATTGCTGACCCTTTGGTTAGCAGTTGAGCAATCAAGCACTGTACTAACAGGGCTCCAGTATATATCTAAAACCAAAAGTACCCCAAACCACTCCTATAGTCAGTTCCAACTCATAGAAATCCTTATAGGGGTTCCAAGGCTGTAAAATCTGTATAAAATTAGACTACCTCATCTTTTCCCCATGGAGCCGTTGGTGGTTTTGAACCACCAACCTTTTGGTTAGCAGTCAAATCACTTTAGCCACAGCACCATCAGGGGTCCATATATATATAGTTCATGTATGTGTGTGTATATATATATATGTAGTTCATATATATATAGTTCATATATATACCTAGCTCATATATATATTGTTTATATATATATATAGTTCATATATATATGGACCCCTGGTGGTACAGTGGCAGTAGTTGGAAATGATCTCAGAATGAATACATTTGTATATATAAATATATACAGTATGAAATATAGTATGAGCTGAGATTTAATTTTCAGATCTTTTCCACATATAAATATACATATATATATATGAGTGTATGTACACTTCACTAGTTTTGCTTCTTTAAAGAACCCAGTCTAAGACATAGAACCCTAGGCAAATGATCCTCAAATCAGCAGCTTAAGCCTTCTCTGTGAGCTTGTCAGAAATACAAACACATGGGCTTCTCTATCTACTGAATCAGAATCTCTGGGCATGAGACCCAGGAAACTTTGCTTTAACAAGCTCGCAGTGTAATTCTAATGCATGTTAAAGTCTGAAAAACCCTGCCCTAGGCTAAAAACCAAAACCAACCAACCTCCCCCCAACAAAAGAAAAGCCTTGCTGTCAAGTTGACTGACTCATAGAGACCCCAGGTGCCCTAGGCCAAGGAAATGTAAAGGAAACGTATATAAAGTAGGTAAAAGGTATGTAAAATAAACGAAATGTCCTGCAGTCTAGATATGAGGCTGAAACAGTGAGGGTTATATAGTTCTCTCTCACTCTTTAGTCTGTGGCAAATATCCACTTGCTTCAGATCCTACAGAGTTCTTAGGAAGTCTTGTAACATCACAACAGTAGTTTAAAAGAAGAAAAGAGTGATGTGTGCGTGCGTGTGGGGCAGAAAGACAAACTATGTCTTAC